>OZ025197.1:7012648-7227648 GCA_964019065.1 Catostylus mosaicus
ATTCACAAGTTTATCGCTCTAAAAATGTACAAATAGATGAAGCACTTACAAGCGAAGTACTTGGGGCAGTAATCGTCACGTTTTCAACGTTATTTGTTGGTTTTTCATCAATTTGTTAATGATTATCGATCGAAATCCTTTCTGAACTGTGCTTCTCGTACACGAGTTTCACATGCGCCCTCTTTGTTTTGGCGCATCTCCTTCGCAGTCCACTCCAAAAAGCAAAAACGTTTTAGCGAGCAACAACAACAACAGCAACCATTTCAACAACAAACAACATGGCAAAGGGATAATAAACTGAGTGGTTTAAACTCTGATGGAAGGAGGAGGGCTGGTTGTTCTTGTAAAATGCCACTTCTCCTCATTAGGGGACCTCTGTCCTCGATTAGCCTAGCCGTTGAAGGGGCTTTTCCTCAAGAAATTCGCTTACTATTCATTTTCATAATCATTTCATTTTGTTAATATGTACACGAAATGCCTGTCAAATTAATAACTTATCAACTAACTAGAGATATTTGTTTCGAATAGGAAAAAAGTTAAGTTCGTTAGAATTATTGTTATATTTTACTTAAATCAGTTTAAGTTGCACTTTTCTATGTTATCTAACCTATGATTTTAATTTTATAATGCATTTGGTGGAATCTTAATAGATGATACTGAACTATGATAAAAATGTCCAATAATGATTTTGTTACTGGGTTAAATTATATTATGTTTCATATTCGATTAAATGATTCATGTGTCTAGATAGGTTTTGCAAAGTTCCTTGAAAGATGATCGAAATCAACGATTTTTTTCTTAATTTATGATTTGATTAATCTTATAGCTAACAATTTATACAAAAGTAACTAATGCATATCGAACACTTTACAAAGCGAAGCATGATAGTTGAATATCGCTTCTGGAGTGTACAACATGCTTTCACCACAAAAAATATCTAACAAAGCATGTTAGGTAACGGCTAAAAACTCTTAAACTAAACATTAATAAGTATCTAAAGTTTGATGATATAAAATCCTCATGAAAAAAGATTTAGTATGAGAAAACTGCGATTATGATTGTCACAAAAATCGGCAGCAGTGTGTATTTTTTATCACATTTAACAAGGCTGCTTGCATTCTCGATCGAGAGTACAGCCTCTTTTTCATCAAGCTCAGTAGGTTCTTCCTCTTCCAAGCTAACAAAATTTTCTTGGTTTTTACAAACGTCATCACTTTGACAGAAATGTTCACATGCCGGACAAATCAGTGAACCATTGACTCTCCAGTTGTTCATTGATCCACGAATTTCCAGCCGTTTTCCTTCGTGACTGCAATGATATTCTTTACCAGCTACCAACAGCATTAGGCCCTTCTCTGTGCATTTATAACGGTAACATCCGCTCCCCCAATCAAGCATGGTACGCGTCAGCAGTCCTTTCCGCGCGGTCCAATGTCTTCCGTGCTCCACGCACTTAGAGCCTTTACTATACGCCTCCAGAGCATAGTTTTTATCTCCTTCCGGGGCATTCTCGTGCAGCGTGCAAGTAGTGCCGCGCTTTCTCCCACTTTCGTCTGTAAGCGTGAATTTCTGATAAAAAGGGCAAAAATCAGCCAACTCCACCGCTCCACCATATGATGAAATATCCTCAACAGCAGCTTTTCCAAGGCGATCGAAGTACTGAAACTCGCGTGGTAGGTTGCTTGTGTACTTGACAAGATTACACAGTGCAAGAGATAGCTTCGTATGGGTGCATTTCATGTGTAAAGGAGACTGTTTCAATGTGGCGCAGAAAGGTGCTGTCGACAATTTCTTACTTATCCGATCAGCAATCCACGCCCTACAGTTGTTTTTAACAAATTTACAACCGAGGCCTTTCCCCCAATCAAGCACCTGTGCCATGCTATAATTAGCTTTGTACCAGCCCGTATCTTCCATCAACGCTAGCGTTATCTTTGAAAACACAGGATGCTGCGTGTAAGTTCCAGTCATTGCTTCATTTTCAAACACTCTTTTCTCCCAATGAGTAAGAGCCGTGCCTTCTCCTCCTTGATTCTCTAATTCGGCACCTTCGAGATCTTGGCACTTGAAATGGTCTCGTACCTCCCTTTGGACGTTGGGTGTGACAATCATTTGTACTTGGTGCTCCTTGTGCCCACCAGAAACGCTCCACTTATTCCGAACGACCATTTTTAGTATTTTGTCGTTCCACTTGTAAAGCTTTGTCACGTTATCATACGGCGGTAGACCGTGCTTGTCTCGTTTCACCAACGGTTTGCCGCTTGCGTCTCTATAAAACCCATACAAACCAACACTGAATCCCAAAGCATGGTAGATCTCGTGCTTGACAGTCGCCAGAAGATTCTCGAAGCTTTGCGCATCAGTTTCAAGTTTGTCCGGACAGAGGTTTGCGAACCCAGCGACCGGTCTGTTTAGAGCGTTTTCCTGCTGACAATACGATGCATACGCGACTATATTGGATTCATGGCAATGTTGGGTGGGTATAGCAGATACAAACAATATAAAGTCGGAATTTTGGCCATGATTTTTATCAACATTTTTCTCATTAACTTTGCAATCAATACCATGATCGTTGCACACGCGGCAGTGATCTAAGAATGACTCGGGAACCGTTACAGGGCCGCAGGTTGTAGCTAAACATTTTGCTTTACAATATTGGACATCGCCGTTGTTTTTGCCATTAGAATCTTTAAGAAAGTACGAGTTATCTTTGCACATCCATTGCAATTTAATTGGCTCTTTGGTTGATCGGACAGAGTACGTCGTGTGAAAGTAGTCAACTGCTGACGGAATCAGGCGCTGTTTTACGAGTTTCTGTTTCGCGTAGGATAATATGTTTACGCTTGCATCGTAATGCACTTGGAAGCGCAATTTCTGATCAAAGGGTTGGTGCTTAATGAAATCTATATGTCCAATCCGAACGCCATGAACAACATCATGTGACTTGGGTATCCAATGACGGCCGTTTATTTGTTCAATGAGCAGTAATGGGGTAAGGATTGCATGCAATAACCAATGAAGCAGCATCGCCAATAAAGTTTCGTCGTCTCTCAGTTGTGTTATTAACAATCTGACATGTTTTATAGTCTCTGTAATTAAAAATAAAACAAGATTATGAATGGAAGACAGGCAACCTAGCACATTATTAGGAAGGAATTAAACGACTTGCTTTGTGAGAACGGGAACACAGATAAAGGAATAGATGAATAAATTGTATTTACAGAAAATTAACCTGGTAAGCCGAGCAAAAATTTTCCCAAGGTCCTCTCTACGTACTATGCAAAAAGAATATAATACCATTAAAAAAGCGTTCATTAACTTTCTTTGAAAAAAGCTTAGTACCAATTTTGTTTGCAGTAAAGAAAATTTACTAAAAAATTTATTCAATGTTAGATAAAATTCGAAACTGTTGAATTCTTTACTATCTAGTCTCTTGCTTTTTTAATATCAACTTTTTGCATTCTACTACCATTTTACTAAACAGGCAAGACTGTAGTCATTTTGTAAAAATTGATTATCCTGCTTTAGTATATCTTTTTAGAATTATAACTATGCTGCATCATATTACTGTTTTTTTTACAACCAAAAAATTCTACAAAAATACATAATCAAATTTGGCAGTAATTACCATATCAAATATTCTACTTATGTCTCTCAATTTTAAAGAAGCAGGAATTATAAGTTTAAGATCAAATTTTTTTCGGCTATACCCAAGTCATCTTTGATCGCACGCGACATGCAGCAAAATTCTAGGCCCATTAAAAAATCATCAACATACAAATCAATATTTTGAGTGCAACTGATATCTTTATACCTACTTTGATTTTATTTTGAATTCTTTCTCTAAATCAAGAAGTTCATTGCATACAAATGTCTTTTACTGCTTCAAACAATCCTTTTCCTTGAGGAGCAGATAAATCTGAATCGTTGATCGTTACCAGAAAAAAGCTCGAGACTCGCGGGCATTTTGGCTGTTCTGCGGGTGGCGCGATAGAGATGTAAGCGACTTTTGTTTTGCACGCTATAGAATTGATAGAATACCTACAAACTCGCATTTTGAGTATAAGATTAAACGCAAACGCATGTTTCTGCTGCTGGAATGGCAGAATAGGAGGTATCTTTAGGAGATGCCTGTTGCAGTCGAAGACAAAAACAGGCAAGAGAGTAGAAGTGAGGACAAAACAATCGTAGAAAGAACTAGGCATGGTATCTGAGGGTAGGGGAAGCGTCTTTGGTAGCACTGGGCATTAAACCTGCCTTATATAATGACGCTTATAATTTCCCCAGGTTCCATAGCCTCGAAAGAAATCAGGACGCATGAGGAATTATGGAAGCATCATAACTTTCAAAATGCCTGACACCCAGGATAATGAAAGTAGCAAATAAAGAACTTTAGCGTTAGCCAGAGAATCTGATTCAACTAGCTTGCAACATATAACCCAGGTTTAATATAATGAGAAACTAGCTATTATTGAATGAAACCGACAAAACTTCTAATAAATAAGGATAACAATAAACTAGCAAGGACTCTACTACTAGCCTCTGTGGTCTAGTGGTTGATGTTTGGGACTAACGATCTGGGGCGCCGGTTCGAATCCTCGCCCTAACAATAAATGAGGATATCACTCTTGGGCAAGGTGTTAACACAAAATTGTTCTACCCAGGAGTAAAAATGGGTACCTGGTTTGTAGTTATGAGCACCGTCTGTGGCTGCACCCTGCTATATGCGATTACGCATACCGACCGTGAGAAAAGCATAGAGTTGGAAGAGTAGCTCCAAGCTAATAACAGACTAAAAATCACAACTTTCTCTCTACTTTTGCAGACGCCATCACCTCTACTTCAATTTAGTATCCTTTTCTTATTTTCTTCTCCAAGAAGAGTCCGTGCCATTGCTATGAAACAAATATTTAAGTTGTAAATCATGTCTTATCTTTGTTTAGCCAACCCTCTGCAAATTCAATCTATGAATTTATCATGCGAATAATATCGCTAATCAAAGAAATGAATCATCGCTTTTGATATGTGGAATTCTTTCATCGGTGTTTCATGATCATGGTTTCCACGGCAACATGAGACAAACACTCTTATTGCATGACATGGCATTTCTTCGGCAAAATCTTTTTGCTTAATTACTTACTAAAAAAGCATACCTTTTAATTTACTAGGTACCTGTTATTACAGTTTTTGATGCCTTGATGTTGTAGCTAGGCAATGGAAATTAACTTCCCTTTCATTTCCACCCCAGAAGATGCTGACCCCCCTGTGGACGATAAGTATTGTAGAGCAAAAACAATATTGAATTAACAACATTGTGGCGACTAGCTTTGAAGTCACCCCCTGAAAATCGTTCCTTTTGTTTCGCTTTAAAAATATCGCGATTGTCATTGGCCTCTTTGCGTGGTATCTTTCAATAGGTATTTGCAATCAGAAAATACACTGGCTCCGTCTTAAATCTGTTCTTTTTGACAAGCCCTTGTGATGGAGAGGTCAAAAGCTTTTTTCCTGCTTTCTCTGCTCCTTGCAGCAGGCACGCTTGGTAAGTTATCCACTATATTTTGATTTTAATAAGTATCATAATGATTTATCTATTACATCAAGAGTATACGAAAGCATACACAGTGTGGAACCTGAATTCTTTGTTTCAGCGTCTGCAAGTTACGCATGCAAAGGAGATCTGATTGTTGACTACAAATGCAACACGTCGAGGGAGAGAACGTGCCAGGATCCAACAGGTCCAACCGTGGATTCAGACAATTGCTATAAAGTCAGAAGATGCGTTTGCCCGGGTAGCCACTTACTTCGCTACAATGATCGATGTTACAAGCCTTTTGAATGTCCAAAGGTAGGTGCAGAGAATGTAGAAATCTAAATACTTTAAGCAAAAAGGCATTTAGTCATGGTAAATGTCATGGCATTAAGGGCGGGACACATCTGTATTTGGGACAAGTCTGTAGTTGGGCCACGTCTGTATTTGCGACACGTCTGTAGGCGGTACACATCTGCGTCTAGTCTCGCAAGTTGTGACTCGCAATTAAGCTTTTACTTGATTAAGTCGTTCTGAAGGGATATCATTTCAGCTTGGGAAGAAGTTTTGATTTTGTGATTAGCACGAAATAATATTTGAGGTGGTAGTTTCACCAGTTGAAATTTTGTAGGAAGGTCTTTTAACGTGACCCAATGACTTGAATTCACAAACTTGGAAAAATGGGGATAAATGGTTTCATAATTGAACCTTATTGTATAACTAGCTATCCTTTGATAAAGGCTTAATTTGAGCGAGTATTACATTTCCATGGCAAGCATCCATGTTTAACAAACAACTGAATTTACGACACACCAAAGCCACGCCCTGCATCGTTTGCTTGTCATGGTGGCTAGTCAGGCCTGAGGAGCAAAAGACAATATCTACCCCATGGCCAACACATAAAAAATATACAGATAAAAAATAAATAAATACCTAGAAAATGGTATATATACGAAACGATACTGATAGATACTGGAATATGTTTCCCATTGACTGCAAGGTCAAAGACGGACGATCAGTAGATCTATCCCCTAGAACTCTCTGTTTGTAGCACTTTTTCACTGGCTTTGCATGACTTGATAATCAATGAAATATGAATGCGCTTAATTTTCCACAGAAATCTGAAGATGTTCAAAGCGACAACAGAATCGGACACAACTTCATCATCCCTGGCCAGGTCAACTCCTTGAACGAAGTATACGGTATGCATATCTCGGCGCTCAAGCTTCAACCGCATTGGTACCATGCTGTAGCGTTATTCAAGATCTTGGACGCAAGTTGTGCACAAACAGTTAAGGATGGACATGCCAAAGATATTAATAACAATTTGGCTATTAATTACTTGGTAAGCGACTAATGCATAACAAATTGCTAAAGTTTCTATAAGCGACAAAGTGGATGTGTTTGTAACCAGATCTGCTGTGCAGCAGCTATTGCCTTTGTGGCTACCTTGTTTTTTCTGTACTGATTCGCTCGTCAAATTACTTTCATCACAGGGCCTTTATTAACCTACTAACTTGTTGGGCAGTTGCCCCCATCCACTTACACATTCTATTGTTTCACCGTCTAAAACAAAACCCCCCAGCCTTAGTCCCTTAAAAGAGGTCCTGTTTCATCATCTCTTGTAAGAAGCGTTGGTGAAGCCATAAGTATCACGTAAGAGCGCTTTGATTAGAGGGTGAGGTCTTGTACAACTCAATCAGATTTGTCTTCTTACATTGAGCAATACTAGCCGATGCCATGTTTACAAAAAAAGAATATTGCAGCGTTGGATCAGTGTCTGAACTGATATTGAATCCATGTTTGTCTTAATCTGTTCTTCCTCTCTTCCCCAGCTATCCCCAGCTTATAATCAAATCCCCAGCTTATTTTGATATCCTCCCGTTTACCCTCTTCTCCGCAGTTTCATTCTTCCCTCTTCTCTTATTTCGACCAATCAAAGGCCAGCCCGTTTTGGACGTTACAAAAGGCTGTCATTTCTACCAGATGTGTTAATGTCTCTATGGCAATCGATCGCGTGACTTCTGCAACTTATCAAAGCTGCCTCATTGGGGTTATCTTGGTACTAATTTCCTGCATACAATTCTATTTTCTCCCAATCTCTTCTATATCAATTCCCTATATCTTTCATCTTATTGATCTAGCGTGTGTTGTTGACATTGGCTGCCTCTTAAGAGAACGCGGGGGGAAAGCACTGGTGCTGACTGTGCAGAATATTTTAGAAGTAGAGACAAAGTTTTGTTTAAAGTATTCTGTTTTTAACTAAACAAAACTAAACTAAACTAAATTGAACTAAACTAAACTAAACTAAATTGAATTAAACTAAACTAAACTAAACTAAACTAAATTGGATTATACTAAACTAAACTAAACTAAACTAAACTAAACTAAACTAAACGAAACTAAACGAAACTAAACTAAACTAAACTAAACTAAACTAAACTAAACTAAACTAAACTAAACTAAACTAAACTAAACTAAACTAAACTAAACTAAACTAAACTAAACTAAACTAAACTAAACTAAACAACTTTTTATTTATTATAACCCAAAATCGTATAAAAAATGCACAGCCAGGTGAAAGTAAAACATGTTGTATGAAATTTCTTTTTTATTAAAGGTACCCATAAAATTGGTGGACTTGTTGCAACAAGGGCACACCTTCCTTGCAACGTTTGGAACTGGGCTTGGACAAGGATTTAGGCCAATTGTTCAATGCCAGGTTAGTAGATACATGAGTTTCCAAAAAAAACAACGAATCTTTATCACATACATTCGCATTTGTGTTGTTTAAACCCTCCAGGTGGTTTTATTTATAAGGATTTGCCTTGAACGGGCCCATCGATTTTAGGGACAGAAGTTCAGGAAACTGTATTCTAGCAAGCTGAAATAGCCGCAAAAAGTAGTTGGCACAGTAGATTTCCATTGGCTTCAAAGACATATTTTCAAAGACGTCTTTCACGTAGACAGTCTCCCCCCCTCCTTAAACAATGTTAAAAAAAGGATGAATATGCTAGACCTGATATGCATTTGTTTCAACTCATATCTCTCATAGTTTCCATTTGATATCGCAACGTTGTATAGAGGGGGAGGGGAGAGAGTGACTTGACAAAAAGGTGCACGATGCTCTAATACTTTTTGCGTGCTTGCAGCTGATGTTGACCATGGGCATTAAGACTTGTGCTTCCAACACTTCCAATGAGTAAACATTTATCCATTCAGTGGGCTAGCTATTCCAAAACTAACTTAATATTCAGTTGGTAAATTTTTCGGCAGTTAAATGCTATATTCTTAAAAGTTGCAGATAAACATTAGCAGAAAGCAGTCAATTTTCTGCCTTCGATTTGTTCTTTCATAATCGCATTATAAATTTTCGGCAGCAAAACTTAGTAATTTAGTTATTCTTAAGCAAGAAATGATTACCCAGTTTGGGCCAAAAATTATTGTTTCTTAATCTCTATCATGGTTTTCTGTAATAAATTAGGCCTTTTTTTGTCGTTTTGTCAAATATTAATCAGTAGCTTGTGATATCGTTTATTTTTTGTTCTATAAATTGGTCTTTCATAATCGCTCGCCAAATAGTTTAGCAATAAATGTGCCATTTCTTAATCTTTCGGTTATAACTTGATTTCCACTCATTGCTTCTGTAAATTTTGAGCAGTAAATAGTTTTGTTCTTTTAAATTTTAATTCAAATCGGTTTTCTAGTTTGTTCAAAGATCCGACAAATAGCACTGGCCTGGCCGGGAGGGCTTGCTCGGAATATTTAACCGGCCAAGTTGGGTTAGGGGAGCCGTGGCCCTAACATGAGGGGGTTGGGGGCATGGCTAACACTCGCAAGTATCGGGGATTTGTTCTAGGCGCAGCAGGACATCTTTAGCTACAAAGGGGGCAACTTTTACAATTTGTTCACACGAAAATGGCTTTTTGCAGGAGACATTACCAACGCCCTTCCAACCAACACAGAGTATGAAGTGACACCCCCGAGGAAGGGATGGTAGTGACTGGAGTCAATTGATTTAAATCTGATCCCAATAGCATTAGATTCGATGCTCTTTCCAACTCTTGCGCTCATCCTTACTTTGTTTTGCTGGAACCCCCGGCATTGATTTATTGCGACCATTTCTCAAATAATCGAAACAAGACTGGCGGTGGTCTTTGAAGTAAAATGAGTTAAATTCTACTTCAAACTATTACTGGGTGTTAATAGTATAGCTGCTCATACATACAAGCAGTCACTAAATATAGCAACAAAACCCAACCTTAAAACAACGTTTACAAATCTGGAAAGCTCCCACGATCGACGTTTTTTGGACAGTACCTTTTGATTCAGAATAAATAGTCGTTTGTTTTCTCGTTTATGTAATGATGTACTTTTTAATACCAAAATAAATCTAACGCGTTTAATAAGAAAGCAGAGGCTCATGTGAGCGACAAACTGTTGTCTTACAAACTTCACTACACAATCAACAATAGTACTTGTCAATTGGATTCATAAACAAATCTGGTAAAAGAAAGTAAATGTTTTAGTGTTGCTTTCTTGTAAGAGTTGCTCTGTATGTAGACATTCGTGGGCGAGGGGCGAATGGATGTATGGTTGCGGCGTAGGCCTACATACTTAGAGAACCACGAACCCTTTCTCCACAAGCAGTCTAACCAGGGCCGAATCCAGCCATCTCGGAACAGGGGCAAGAGAGACAAAATTTCCGATAATTTCCGACAAAATTTCTAACAATTGACTGCAAAAGAAGATACCCATTGTTTTAGGAACAATAGCTTATTGATTAATCAATTGTTTAAATCAGGCCAAATTTCCGACGAAATGGCAGTTTATGGTCCTGCCTCCTCCCTAGCTCCCCCATTGGCTTCGAACCTGAGTTGAGCCATCCCAGTTGATCATCCTTCTGAAACCGGTCAATGGATGCTGGGGAGAAATCGTGAGGACAAAGGCCCTAACACCACAAGTTCAGATCAGCTTGATATCTACAAAAACCCCATTCTGGGTTACCCAACCTTGTTCTTCTGCTAAGAAAAAAGTTAGCAAAATAAAAGCAAAATAAAAGAGTAAGGTATATTTCCTGAGGGCAGGAGGGACGAATTCCTTGCTGACGCCCAGCAGCAGTGGTCCCAAGCTACATTTTGGTGGTAGATTTATCGTTCAACTTTTGACATACTTGAACTGGTTTCTGGCATCTTTGTAGGTTCGTGTTGCCAAAGTTCTTGATCTAAGACGCTACAAAACCGACGAACCATACCCAGCTAAGCAGAAATATTTATTGTTTGGAGATTCTTATAATGCATACATCACACACATTCCAACAAGGTGCAAAGATTTCCAGCAGGTATGTACCCATGCTAATACTGGGTTGTGTTAGGCTGTGCAATACAAATCACAAGGGTTTCAGGGATGCAATGTAATGTAATTTAATGTAAATTAATGAATGTAATGTAATGCAATGCAATGTAATGTGATGTAATGTAACGTAACGTAATGTAACGCAATGTAATGTAATATTATTCAATATAACTGCAATATGACTAAAATAATGCGATGTAATTCAATGTAATGTAATGTAATGTAATGAAATTTAATGTAACGTAACGTAACTCAACGTAACGTAACGTTACTCAATATAAGGTAACACCTGCAAAGTTACTAAAGTAATTCGATGTAATGGAATGTTTTTTATGCTGTGTTCTCTTATTTTACATTGCTATAACCTAATACAATTTTTGTGTCTAAAAGGCAATGTCTCTACTATAGATTGCATGGTTAAGAGGTATTCCATCAGGATTTAGTGTCCACAAGCTCAGGGCTGGCGAGATCATATATCTGCCTGAACTTAAGGGTAGCCCAGCTATGGATGCAAATGGAAATATCGTGGATCCTCTCGTTGCACAAACATACAGCGCCCATTACGACTGCAACGGTCAAGAAAACTGCGAAGGGAACGACGCTGTGGAGGATGATGATGTTGATAATTATGATGATCTCGATGAAGTTGATGATGATGATGACGTAAAAGATGACGATGAGGTGAATTGTAAATCAACACATATCGATGTTAAGAAAAAGTATCCCTTTGACAACATGATAATCAATATTGCATGCCCATGACGAAAAGAAACTTGCTAAATTTCAATGGGTTTTGAGCACAGGTATTTACTTCATAGCAGGACAAACACAGCATTATTTAAAGCTATTATTACAGTATAGAGGAACTATGATTGTGAATTTATCATCACATTTACAGTCAATTCCATGTTATTTCTAGTTTCGCTGTCTTCTTAAACCGAAAAACCGAAGCTTTTTAACAAGAGAAATCTTCTATGATTACAATCACGGGTAAGCAAGCAAGCAAGCAATCTTTATTTGTAAACCCAGGCTGAGGTTCTGCAGCTTCGGCTAGCTGATGTTGGCGTTGGTCGCCAAGGCCTGTGCCCTAAGGGTATCTTTTTAATATCCTGCTTTAAATATCCTGAGTACACAGACCTGAGTACCCGATATATCCAGAAATCATCCCGCACCAATTTAACTGATGAACGTACAGCATTTCTTTCCTTGCTAGCCTTGGAAGGGGTCTCTTTAAGCAGATGAAAAGAACTGAGTTCAGTATTGATGCTTAGACTTTCAAGGGACCAAGGTACTAAAAAGTTGTTAACCTTCCTCCGGACAAGAACATACAAGAAGGCAAACCTTTCTCACAAGATAATAGAAAATAGGCATGGCTTGGGTGTATCATAGGAGTTTTTATTGTTTTTTATTGGCCTTCCATTTATTGACTTTAGTGACCGTAACGTTTTCTTGACTCTGCAAGGGACTTGCAAGAACATTTTCTCCCGTTGACACAACGCATGCCATGTCTCTAACTCGTATTTTAGATACTTCTATATATTTCATCCCAATTTTCACCCATAATTTCATTCCCAACGCAGGTTAAGTCGCAATGAGATTACACAAGAATGCGTTCTGTCCCCATTGATATTGATTATTGTTGTTATTACAATAGCTCTATTAAAATGCGTGCAACATTATATTGGCATTGAATACCTCTTTTTACATAGCTTTGCGTTGTAAAATGGATCAGCCTAGTTATTTGTTAATTCAAAGTCCCCATAATGCAATATAAAATCCTTTAATATAGATAAAATCCTAACCTTCTCTCATTATAAATTTCTTCTAACAATCTATTCATCATCTTCAGCGTCCCTATTTTGGTCTACCTCCATCCATTCTCCTTAGACAAATTTTCTCAAAACTTGCATCCTCATTCTTCATATTTTCCTATAAAAGGCCATCATTTTCTAGATTTGTTGGGATAAGGTTTTGCATCGGTTTTTATGATTGCAGAATTAATGTTGAGCAGCGTTGTATATGTCATTAAGATGATTCATAGCGCGTAATGTAATCACAATAGATTAAATGGATTGAAAATGCTTCATAGCAGACCAATTGGTGAGCTGGCTTCTCCTGAAGTTTCCCACAAATGTGCAGCCAACTTTTTGCAAGACATTGTCACAAATTTATTGTTAACTATCCCAATATGAACACAAAATAACTCATAACAATGGACTGAATCTGGCGACATGGTTGGAAAACAGTACCTGATCAGATCAATATAATAATCTGATGTCATCACCCCAGTTAAATTTGAGTTGTAATTGGGCTTTGGGGTCTTCTGCACTGAAAGTGGCTTCCCCATCGCATCCTCAAACCAGATGAAATATGAATAAATGAACTCACCATCTTTGATTATGTAAGACAAATACCCTTTAGTTACATGATTCTCTGAGTATTGCCACATTTCCCAGACGTGTTGTTTGATGATGTATTGGCTGTTGTTTGTTGATGCTGATTGCTGGTTCATTGATGGTGCGATGAGTTGATTTGTTGAACGATTTATATAAATGAAGTGAACTAGGCCTGGAAAATCATTATGATATGCTGTCATTGTTACATTTCTTTGGCCACGAACCTGCAGGTAGCTACTACAGTCTGACAATTTATTAATGGCTAGCTCATGAATAGAAGACATGATTCTCATGTGGCGTTCAAATGGACCCTGTTTTGCTTGCGTTAACTGGATAAACAAAAAGCCAAATACGGCTTTAATGCCTTTAATAACTTCTATGATTGGGGTGTACAAATTTGAAGGGATTTCCTCCTCTTCTGATTCAATGTATGCTTTTAAACCATTTTGTTTTGCAGTCTCCCATCTCTCTTTAAGAACAGCGAGATTATTCTGCAGAATTTCATACTGAAGCTCGGAATTTGCATAAATTGTATCTATAAGCTTTTTAATGCCATTTTCTAACTTTTCATATAACTTTGCTGCGAAATTCATCTCTGACAGCACCAATACACTGCTTTTATTGCGAAGTAGAATTCGAAGGTTTCTCAAGATATCATACATCCAAATGGCATATTTTGACATTTTGTTTTCAGATATTGTTAACAGCACAGTTGCAGAGTCAAGCTTGATCATATCAATAGTGTGTGGCGTGTAGGGGCAATCTCTGGTTTTAAGAAATAACTGAATTTGGTGATGCTTTCCGGTATCTTCTCTTGGGCTAAGACCAATACTTGATTGGCTTTCTTTTGAATTCGAATCTTCTGAGACTGCTCCTATTGATTCCTCACTGTATGTTGGGGATGCATCATTTTTCCTTGGCTTGGACAAATCATCATCTTCATTAGAAATCTCTACTTTGATATTGCTTGAGTCATTGTTGCACTTGTCACAACATTCTTCATTGCTTGACAAAGATACAGGTGATCCGCCATGGGGAGTGTGAAAGTTCTCAGAAGAATGGAATGATGGCTCAACATTTGGAGTGGAATTAGCTGACATATAATCAGCCACAGACGATGGTGAAGCACTTAATTTTTTGGGTCCATTTGGTGGGGTTCTACTCTCAATATCTTTTGGCTCAGATCCTTCTTGT
The DNA here is from genome assembly GCA_964019065.1 of Catostylus mosaicus. Taxonomy (NCBI): domain Eukaryota; kingdom Metazoa; phylum Cnidaria; class Scyphozoa; order Rhizostomeae; family Catostylidae; genus Catostylus; species Catostylus mosaicus. The sequence goes on from OZ025197.1 coordinate 7,027,121, forward strand.
CTTGCAAAAGAAGCTGTTCTTTTTTCCATGCTCCTGCCTACAAGCTGTGTAGGTGCCCTGTTTAAAGAGGATGGTACCAACTTATCAACATACCTGAACTTCTCTTTCACAAAGACAGTCAACAGCAAAATATCGGAAGTTTTCAGTTCCTGGGCGTTAGTCTGTGAATAAAGACCTAATACTTTATTATTGACAAGAAGAAGAGAATGGACAGCATTTCCTTCCTTGCTAGCCTTGGAAAGAGCCTCTTCTAGCAGATGTAAACATTTTGAACTGAGTTCAGCATTGACGCTTAAAATTTCAAGGGACTCAACGAGAAACATTTGCTCCTGTTGACACAGCGTATGCCACGTCTCCAGGATGCTTTTAAGATACTCCCATAGATTCTGGCGTTGGAGTGTTGAAGTCGGCTTCAATCGGTCAGTCGAGGGACCAAATTTCGCATTTACGAGGTAATTAAAGAACGAGAGTCTTCTTTGGAGGTACCATTCAGATTCTTCGCCATCACCGCATAGCGACACGTAAAACAAATCATCATATTGATGGACCACGATAACGCTCCCATCTTCACATGTTAGAGATGAATAAGGTTTCCCAATATCTAGCATGTATTTCTGAGAGGCAATCAAGGGGGAAAACAGTTGACCAATAACATTCAACCTTATACTTTCGTCGTCCAGATCAAAGGTTTTCCAGAATTCATCTCGACTTAGCGAACTTTTAAGATGCCTTAAGTACCCTTTGTCATACCATAGGAACATAATATCAGGAAGACTGTTAAATACCGCAAACAGCTTCATCTTTTTGCAAAATTTGAAAAGTTTTTCTGGTGGTTTACTGTCATTTTGAAATTGAAATGATTTCTGGAAATCATGTGATGACCAGCAACAACAACAGTGATATCTATCTTTAAACTGCCTCGTTTGGGTATGATCACAGCGAATTTGAAAAATGGCGGACAACTTGTGCGAAGACGAGTGGTGGAAAGAAAAAGATCAAGGTTAAATTTCGCAATGTTTTATTTGGATTCAATAACTGAAATATTATTCCTGAAGTTAAATTGTTTTAAAAACCCCATTTTTTAAGTATGAATATCGATTCTCATAAACGATTAGCAACCATGAACTACTGACCATTTGATATTTGTTTGTGTGATAATAGGCCTAACTTTAAACTTTGTGAATCATTTTCTCACAACAAAACTAAAACCACCCAAACACTGGTACGTAAGACTCCTGATGGGGCTTTTACTTTATCTTTAGATTCACTTAGGGAAATTCAACTTGTTTTAGAAACAATCTTTTTTGTCATAAAGGGATTGTGACGGTATTTGATCAAGAATTTTTGTCTTTTTAGATCCAATCAAAGACAAAAAAATTTCAAAGAAAAGAAAAATGGAAAGCTCTCAAGTATGTTTCATTTAGATGGCATCATTTTTATTGCCTGTAGTCTTGAGTAATTTTTGCTGCTTATTCTTGCTTTTTAAGAGGTTTTGAAAATTGCTTCTCTATAATAATAGTAATTTCTTATCCCAAGGCTGCAGATAGCAGTTTGCAAGAATCAACCATCAAAGCTAAAAAGAAGAAGAAAAGAAATAAAAAAGCAAGTTATCCCATTTCTTTTGCAACAATATTTTGTTTTATTTCATCATTTCTAGAGAAACTGAACTAGGTTTGGGCCTGGCCATTTTCATAAAATACAGCATTTTATCTAGAGACTATTGTTTATATCATAACACTTTTATTCAAATAATTTGTTTTGCAGGAAGTGCTTTCAAAAAGCATTGTTATTGATGAGAATACTCTTTGGACATTTTTTGCAAAGGAAACCAAAGGGAAGCTTTCACAAATAGAACTAGAAGATCTGCAGCCGCATGGTAGACATTTAATTTAATCTTTCATTTAATCTGTAACAGGTATCTTAACCTTGTCCTTACATATCTTTAAATTGTTGCAAGTACCCAATGATCCTCTAATGTTGTTAATAGAATCCTGAAAAATCTCCATCATCATCATTAGCTGAACCTTATCCCATCAGGCAGTTGGTGCACCCATTCTTAAACATCTAATATCCAACCATCATATCAATCTTTCTCATATTTGCTTCTTGTATGTTATAGCCCATCCTTTCTTTAACAGAGTCATTGGAACATTTGTTGCCCTGACAATATCTTTGATCTTCATCATCATTTTAGGAAGCCAGTTCCTCTCTGCTGATTGTCAACAAGAATCAATAAATGATTTATCAAAGTATCTTAAAAAGTGTGAGTAATGTTATGGGCCTTACCTTACATTACCTTACCTTACCTTACCTTACCTTACCTTACCTTACCTTACCTTACCTTACCTTACCTTACCTTACCTTACCTCACCCTACCTAACCTTACCTTACCTTACCTTACCTTACCTTACCTTACCTAACCTTGCCTTACCTTACCTTACCTTGCCTTACATTACTTTACCTTACCTTATCTTGTTTTACCTTATCTTACCTTACCTTGCCTTACCTTACTTTACCTTGCTTTACCTTACCTTACCTTACCTTACCTTGCCTTACATAACCTTACCTTACCTCACCTTACCTTACCTTACCTTACTTTACCTTACCTTACCTTACCTTACCTTACCTTACCTTTCCTTACCTTACCTTACCTTACCTTACCTTACCTTATCTTACCTTACCTTGCTGTATCTTACCTTACCTTACATTACCTTACCTTATCTAACCTTACCTTACCTTACCTTACCTTACCTTACCTTACCTTACCTTACCTTACCTTACCTTACCTTACCTTAACTTAAGTGAATCTTTTGTTTACCTAGTAATTCCAGATTGGGAAAGTGAGATGAAAATAATTAAGGACAAAGACAAAGGTTGTCCTTTAATGCTGGTCATTACTTCTTCAGCCAAAAGATCTGTTGAAATATTAAGGTAAGTATCTCTTTAATTGCCCAAAATATGAGCTAATAATTGGTTTTTTTGGCCTTTGATAAACAAAATTACAGAGACAAGTGAACTATATGAGGAGCACGTGAATGATGAAAGGAAAAAGTGCCTGTCTATGAAAATCCCTCATTCATGTGGAATCTTTTCGAACAAAAGGACTTAACTTATAATCTAAGATCAGGTTAACTATTAAAACTGCCAAAACCACGTTAAAGTGGCTGGTAGAACAACATCAATGGAAACCCCCTTCGATGTTTTATTTATGTTAATTTTAATTTTGTATAAGTAGTATTATGTAAATCTTTCCTTTTGTAAATAGTTGGTTTAAATTAGCTGTATGTAGCTATTATAAATACCAACTTTAAATAATTTAATAATAATAATAATAATAATAAAAAGCATGAAAGAAATAAACCTATAGACAAAGCAATGCATGAATAAATATATGTAAGAACAAATGGAACAACAAAGCATAGCAAAGCATATCTAAAGAATCTCTGTATATGTTAAAGTATAAATGCAGCAATGGCCTATCAAGCAAAGAGATTTTTATGACATCTATGCCTGTTTGTATCAGTGAATAAATGTGGCAAAAATTAGAATATATATTGAACATTATCTTTCTTTGTATTTAGAGCAATGCAAGACTTTAAAACTATGAAATGTAAAACAGCTAAGCTTTTTGCGAAACATTTCAAGGTAAAAATCTCCATTCCCTGTTTATGTTCACAATGTGAACGGCATATATTCTTCATAATGGCCTAGTCAAATTTGAATTTGATCTTGTAAGTTCCAACTCTCAATAAACTGGAATATCTTTTGAGTACAAAAATTATCATAAACATTGCAGTTCTTGTCCTTCAGTTTTAGAAATACGTAATCGGTATCAAGGTAATTTCATTATCAATCAGATAGACAGTAAATCAATTTTGATTTATTCGATTTGGTTTCCTCATTATTATTTTTGTTATTATCAAAAAAGAATCATTCTGCTTTTACTTTAGCTCGATGCAAATTTTAAGAGTTTTTGAGATAATTTTAATGTGGCATTAATTTGTATAAAAATGTTTTATCTTCACACATGTTTTGCAGTTAGAGGATCAAGAAGCATTCTTGGAAAAATCGTTAGTTCATGTCGGTGTTGGTACCCCAAACCGGATATTGAAACTTAAATCAGATGGTATGATTTTTTCATTGATCTTTAAGACTAATCACATTTATAAAAATTGCATTTTTTTGTCAATAGTCTAGTCAATCTCTTCTCAATTCTATGAAGTTGATGTCTTTGCTTAAAGTCAAAATGTTGCCAGTTGTTGCCATTTCTCACTGTATATTCTAATTTTTTCTTTTCTCCCTTTGCTAATTTTGGTACAACTCATTCATAATCATCTTCATATTTCTTTCCGCATCAGGATATTTGAAATTTAAAAGATTAAAATATGTCATTATTGATTGGAGCTACGAAGATGCGAAGAAGAGAAAATTGGTCGATATACCAGAGGTATTTATTTGAAGTTCTATTAGAGTCGTCGTCTTTTTCCTTGCTAATCTTAAATCTGTATCTTTCGATGTTTCCTAGCCGCCTTGAATCTTTACTGCTCAAATTGCATTTAACAACCCATTTCGGTCAAAACAAGTGTTATAATACCGCATATATGAGTATGTAACTACTTAAATAACTAACTATTGAACGAAGTAACTAGCTAACTAATTAACAATCTAGGCAGCTGATTCTAGAACAAACTAGCTAACTGACTCAAGGTGACATTTTGTTCTTGAAGGTGAAAGCAGATTTCCTACAACTTATGCAAACAGACATACTCGTTCGCCTGAAGCAGAAAAAGCTGAAATACTGCCTGTTCTGATTGAAGTATTTGCCTCTACGTGGATGATTTGATTGCGATTTGCCATGGATTAAAATTCAATGAAACTAAATCGGCAATATTGTTTATGATCATTGGAATTCAATCATTTGAAGATTGCTATTTCATACAGTCAAACAACTTAACTGCATTGACTTGGAAATAGTTTAACGGAGAATACGGAGCAGGATTTTACCCGTCGCTGGTTTTATTGCTATGGTAACTCCTTCATTCATGACAAAGTTCATATCAACTGTTTTGATTTCAATCAATTCAGAAGAATAAGCGGCATGTTAAAAATTTAATGTGTTTAATCTTTTGATAAATTGATTTTTTGATTGAATTTTGAGTTTATTCTTGGACAAACATGATCAACTATATCCTCATTTCACTTCATAAAGCAGGGCAATAACTAAAAACCAAGCCTCCAACGTTTAAGTTAACCAGGAAACAGGTGGGGACAAGTTGACCTTATTTCTTTCCCCGCGATAAGTTTATCTCATTTTATTTGGTTATGGTTTGATATTACAGAACAAAAAAGTTAGCAAGATAAATAATTCTCCACGGATCAAAAAATTCAATTAACTTACTGACTGACTAACTAACTAACCAACTTACTCACTTGCTAACTGACTAACTAACTAACTAACTGACTAACTAACTAACCAACTAACTAACTAAGTAACCAACTTACTCACTTGCTAACAAATTAACTAGCTAACTATCTGAGTAACTAACTAACTAACTAACTAACTAACTAACTAACTAACTAACTAACTAACTAACTAACTAACTAACTAACTAACTAACTGACCAACCTGCCCCCTTGCTCAATTGCTCACTTGCTTACTAACTGACCAAATAGCTAACTAACTATCTAAACGTACAACTAATTTGATAAATTCTTGAATACCGAACTACCCAAGCTATTTAAACATCAATAAATAGAAATATACAACAAGATCTTTTCAAAGCCTTTGAAGAGATAAAATACTCAATAACTTGCAAGTAGTTGCTTCAAAAACTTAGAAAGTAAGGAAGTGAATACGATTTTGTGATTCGCTGCTCTAATTAGCCTCATCTTGTTATAAACAGCCAATTATTTTGTACGTAAGTTTCGACTCTGTTATCCAACTGTTGATAGCAGTGGCGTCTCCCTGTAATAAGACATCGTTCGGTGATTTACTGAAGCGTCCACTGATAATTTTCACAAAGGACCTCATTTTTTTCAAAGGAAAAAAGGTGGTTTTTATCGTCTAATTCCCTAATAGCTTTTTAATATCGCCTTGCATTGTCTCTAACTCAAAGATTCTTTATCTAAGATGCGATATCAATTTTGTCTCTTTGCTTCTAAATTTTTAATTCCCGTTGTTGTTGAACAAAGTAAGTATACTTTTTTATCCGTTAACAAAAGGATTTGCAACAGATATTGTTTGTTTCTTTTGCTTTCAAAGAGAGAACATCAGAGAATGTTCATTTTTTGGTGTTTAGGTAGAGGATTTTCTGCAAAGTTCGACCTGTCTCTGATCAATTTAAACAAATATTTATTGCTTCCATCTGCAAGAAAAAATGAATTTTCATCATGTAATACTCATCTCTGTTGCTCAGAATTTTAGTCAAAGTTTGTAATTTCTTTTCAACAAATGATGTTTGCTTTTCTTTTGTAACAAAAGACTTTTTGTCCAACCAAACATTTGCGCACATTTCTGCTCCAGTTCTATGTTTGCTTTTTGTAACTAAGATACATTGTTTAAACCAGCAAACAATCAATTTTTCAATTATTTGTTTTTCTTTCTTTTGCTGTTGATTATTTCATCCGATTTTGATATACCAATCTTTTCGCCATTGGAACAGGTTTTGATGTTTGCAATAGATTTTTCGAAACGTTGGAAATGCAGCGGAAAGTTTAGTTCTTTTTAGTTTCAAAACATGAATCGACTTTTGTTAATTATGCTTTCAATTAATTTGGTTTCTGCTTCTTTGGATTACAGAAAGTAAGTGAAGATTCATTTATCTAAAACTTAAGTTTTAAAGATCACGGCTACTCTAACGTTATTTTTATAGAATGAACCAGTTAAAGTTTCATAAATTTTATAGAATTTGAGGCGTAAAATGAAGCTTAATAAAATGTTCCTAATTTTGTGTTTAATGCGTCCCGTACACACCTCCAATATCTCAATTTAGCATGTTTTGATACGAAAAATGACATATATTGCAAACTACTTGAAATATTTATTAAATGATTTTGGCAGAAGAATAATAAGCAATGCCTTCGATTCTTTTCAAAGATTTTACACCAAAGGATGTATTCGAATTTATGGAATTTATGTATTAAATTCATTCTTGTTTAGCTTAAAGCTAGTTGTTATCAATGGAAACACAAATGGAAGTCTTGAGAAGCTGCAAGAATTGCATCATCGAGGAATGAACGGGGTAAATATTATCAATTTTATGTTCTTAAAATTTAGAATACTGATTTGAAATAAGGTTGAAGTTGTTTTGCAGTGGACAGGATATCACGCATTTTTAATTCATGATGGAACAAGCAAACGAATCCATGAATAAATAGATCGGTTAGTAAATTGATTAATGGATGTGTGAAGAAATAAATGAAGAAAGGAATGAATGAATGAATGAATGAATGAATGAATGAATGAATGAATGAATGAGTGAGTGAATGAATGAATGAATGGGTAAGAGAATGAGTAAATAATTTAATGAATGATCAATGGGTATGAATAAAATTGAATGAATTAAAATAGCTTTATTTTTTCAGATGATAATGTTGAGTAATTTTCAACAAAATTTAGAAGAATTTCACGCAATAGTCAATCCAGAAATGAAACACCTCCTCGAAAAAGAAATGGAGAAATTTGGCCTAGATGTGGTCGCAGTTAATGTTAGCGTTGAAAATATGGTAAAGAGGACACTGCCTTTGGTGTCTAAATATGCATCAAAGCGAGAAGAGAAAGGAACGTACAATTATGAACAATATGAGCCACTTTATAAGGTGGAGTATTTTTTGAGAAATGTTTGAGCTAGAAATAGTGTACAAGGGGGATAAAATGTGAGGTATCGACATGAGAAGGAAACGTTTGAGCCGTTGTATTTTGACGCCAGACTCTAAAGATCGTTTGCTCCTTTTAAGATAATGCAGCAGGGGACAAATCGTGAAAGGGGGACAAATCGTGAAAGGGGGACAAATATTTGACCTTTGATCGCGAACTGATCAAACCGTTTGAGTTTTCAAAACTTTTGTTAAACTTTCTCAGGAAAGTCAAACTTTATGAAACTTTATATAATCAACTCAACCTTCCCTCAATTGTATCGGCTTTGTTAACACATTGCCCCCTGATACCATTTGGAAATCAGATGTAGTTAACTTTGGGAGCAAAGAATGCACGGGGGTACATAGATGCAGGAAATATCATTGGTTTAATAAACTTGCAGTGCATGTTGTCTGATCAACTTTGCAAATCTTGACATTGTTGCCCCCAGGTATTTCTTTGATTTACAGTAACGTATACTGCGCCATATGGCGTCTGCAGGGGGCTATGACTGTCACTAGGGCAATAGTTGGCAGCGCTGACCAGAGCTAATTGCTTTAATATCTACCCCATATACATTTATCACCGAAACTACCCACTTTCTCTATCTTAGCGTGCATTCACATTTTTCAAAGACAGAGACAAACTCCACGCTGCGTACGAAATCTTTCTCCATCTTAAACTCTTTAATCTCTTCTTTGTAGATCAACAACGAGCTAAAGCGACTTGCAGATACTTCCAAAGAGTATGCGACTCTTGTCAATCTTGGAAAATCTTTTGAAGGAAGGGAAATGCTTGCTTTGAAGGTGAATTGCTTTGTCGTTCTCAAAATGCAAAGATACTTGTTTTATTTAACATCATCATTTTCTTAAGTAATAGAGCAACACAGATGCAGACAAAGAAGTGCTTTGAGATGAGCTTAATTGAGTGCTCGATTTGCTTAATGTTGCTCATTCAAAGGTTGCTTATTGAAGTAAAACTTTAGCTGCTTCGTTGCTATATTTGCTTCATTATGTTCTAGATTTGCTTAATGCAAACGAGATTCTTAACTGTTGCTTATTGAAGTGAAACTTTAGATGCTTAGTGTCTTGTATTTGCCACATTAAATTCTCGATTTGCTTAATGTTTATTTAGGTGGTTATTTAGGTAAGAGTGTAGCGCTTAGTTGCTTACATTTCTTTCCTAAAGTTTTCGATTTTCTTTATGTTTACAGGAGCCTTACCTGTTCCTTATTTACTTGTTGCTTTCTAAAGTAAGACTTCCGTTGCTTAGTTTCTTACAGCTGCTTTATTCAAATCTCGATTTGCTAGGTGTTTAAGAGAATATGTGGTGCTAGTTGCCTCTAAGCCAGTTACTTATAAAATGCAACATCTAATATAAAAAGCTACATTGATATTTATTTCATTACTTTTCATTAAACGCAGATCTCGCACGCAGCCTCTAGCAAGCGAACTGTCTTTATCCAATGTGGAATACACGCACGTGAATGGATCTCGCAAGCCACCTGTATGTTTCTGATCAAGGAGGTAAATAAATAAGTAAATAATTTCCCCTTTCATTGCCTTTATTCCCTCGTTATATTTACCTCTTACAAAGAGGTAGATGAAAAGGTATTTCCTTCCATTGCCTTATTCCTTCTTATATAAAGATATATCCCCCTTCATTGCTTTCTTTTCGTGGTTCCCTTTTCATTAGCTTTTAACACGGATTGTGATAGCAGACAATCACTGTTAACAACTAGGCTAATTCTTATCATACATCAAATATTAATCGCCAATTTCGCAGTCGGAATTTTAAGATGCCTCTTCAGACCATTTTCATTTCTCTTTTGTCTTAAACAGCTGCTTGCGACGTGCCTAGATTCGAGGAAACAAGGGACCGAGGTAGCTACACATTATGACTGGGTAATATTACCTGTACTCAACACTGATGGGTATGTTTATAGTCATGAAAAGGACAGATTTTGGAGAAAAAATCGTTCAACTGTTAAAAATTCGCGTTGTAAAGGTGCTGATCTGAATAGAAATTGGCCATTTTATTTTAATGGTATGTATCCTGATTTGAAAATGTTCACTATTTTCTTTTATATAGAATAGATCTAAGCAACAGAGAATAGAAGGGGTGGCTTTTAAGTATTGGTTTAAAAACCAATAGCAAAAGATGAAAGGTATACGTATCCTTAATAACAGTGTTTTTACAGATTTATGGCTTAAGAAATTTCAGTATTTAATCTATTGCCCTTTAACATTGTCAATGCTTCAGCCACAGCATGCTCTTAATTTGTTTTTAATTTCCGATCAATTTTCAGGGTCTTTTTCTTTAAAAAATGCACTTCTAAAAGGAATATTGTTTTCAGACTTTTGTCAGCGTACTATAAACTTTCAAATCCCAGGTGGAAGGGGAAGGCCAGATAGTGTCCCTTAGGGAGCATATTAAATCTGATCAAACCTCGTGTATTTTGACATTTCCAGTTTTAGGCCCTCATACATCTTCAAATCCTTGCTCGCCACACTACCAAGGAAGAAGCGCAAGTTCAGAGATTGAAGTCAGAAATATTTTGGAATATTTAAACGACAATCGTGACAGTCTATTGGCTTTTTACGATCTCCATTCGTTTGGACAATACTTCTTTTATCCGTGGGCTTACACAAGCAAGGCAGCATCAGACTTTGCCGAACTCGTAAGTTTTGAAAACGCTTTCACAGAATTGCGAATGAAGAGTCTTATGACTGAGCAAGGATGCACATCCAATTGTTTTTGAGTGTGGGGGTGTACCCTATCTGGACTTTCATTTATCTTTTATTTGGGACTGCCTGGGTGTAAACAAATTATAGTAGCAATTAAGGGAGTTTTTTCTTGACCCAATTTTAAATGGATCTTATGTTTTTCTAAATGGTGGGGCCTTCTTCTCTAGATTTGTAGACCGATTTTTTACATTAAAAAATTTGTGAACCTACCCAGAAAATGTTGGAGGGGGGGGGGGCGGTATGCCAGCTTAAAGTAGTTGATTCATGTTTTCTTATAGCACAACATTTCAAAAACCGCACAAATAGCTGACTTTTTGCCTTTAACTGAAACAAAAAAGAACTGATAAATAAAATAAACAAAAGATTTTTTAATTTTTGATATGCAAGATGAAGTCATCATGGAATCTCGTTTTGATGAAGTCTCGTTTTGACTTGTTTTTAGGCAACAATTGCAAAGTATAGTGCAGATGCGATACAACGTGTCCATGGAAAAAAATATACAATTTGTAGCCCATCTAAATGTCTGTGTAAGTTGACAATTGATATTTGATTTTTGCTACCTCAGAAGATAATCATGATTGTGGGATTGACGAATAGTTCAGCCAAAAATATATTTGTGAGAACGTTTATTTTTTTTAGGGAATTTCAGTGTTTATGAAAGCTTTTAAGAAGCATTTCAAGTTGATCAACATTAGGCCCATCCCTTCATTAAAGTGTGCCAAGATTTCGCATTATCTTAGGCCAGAAAACTGTGCTCTGTGCCAGAACTGGTGCCGATGCTGGAGTTTCTGTTTTCAGAAATCCCTCTTTGATTTTAAGGAGGGATGGTTATTTTCAAGGAATTTGTTTCCCTGATTATCACTACGATCACGTCGATCATGATTCATCATGATTTAGCATTCTGTTTGCATTTGTTCTTTAGACGCTGCAGGGGGAAGCAGTATGGATTATGTTTACGGCAAACTTGGCATCAAGTACTCTTTCTCTATGGAACTTCGAGGGACATCGAGTATAATAAATTTTTTATTACCCCCTGATGAAATCAGGTCAACAGGCGAAGAAGTTCTTGCTGCAATTTTGAAAGCTGCTGAATATTTCGAGCCCTGAAATCCAAGTAAATCATATTTTTCTATTTGATAATTGCAAAACGCGTTATCCATCTCTCTCATAACACTAAAACCTTAAATTCGGTTTGACGAGCATCCTGTTTTGACAATGATTGCACTGGCTTGCAATCTGCATTAAAAGCTACGCTGCATCGGGTTTGTCATCATTTGTTAAATTAAATTAAACTTGAAATAAACAATAATGTGTTATTCACAGAGAATGCAAATTATTAACCCTTTTCTAACAATTTCAATAAAGGATTGATTGAATTCCTCGATTTGGCCGAATGATACTGCACATCTATTTCGAATTTGTCTTGCAAACTTTTATCTTTTTATAAAAAGTAATCTTGAACCCTTCCCCCTTACCCATAGATGCCTACGGCAGGGGATCAGTGGGGCAATTGCTCCCTTCTCTCGTTTAGAAAGAACTGAATTCTTTCATTATTCTATTGTCTTGCCCATTTTTTGTGTGTCACCTTCATGTCTAGAGAAGCAGCAGGCGTTTGTACACGACCCCTTACCCCTCAAATGTCTGCCCTTCCCAACCGCACATCCATTTTATGGTTTGGGGCTGTGTAATCTAGCTGGACCGACTCTCATTTTATTCTTTTATTTTGGGCCGATTAACTAGGGGGCTGAAACACCCCAAACCCCCAAATGTGCGTCCCAACTGCCTCTGCTATGTTACCATCTGTAAGCAAATTTTCTTTTGAACCGTCTGAATTTCCCAAGACTAGTTTTTAAGGCGTTGAGCATCAGCCTTGAATAACAACCAAAAACAAAGCCAAAAAAAAACGTATTAACCAATCATCATGACATTCGTAAGACTCTTTGATCAGCTGTGTCCATACCCTTCATTTAGAAGACCCGCTTTGCTAGCAATAGCAGTCTAGTAATTTTGATTATTTACTTATCGCTTACTCTATTCGCGTATCCTTTCATAGGCGTTGCTTTATCTTTTAACCTTCTATTCCATTGGCATTAACACCAATCTTATTTAACATTCTGTACTAGGCTCGATCCCATGGAAGTATGTAAGGGTATTGCTAGTGGGATTATGTATTGTATAAAGTTACGTCATCTTTAGCCGACTGTGAATGAATTTATCAAATCAAATCAAATCACACCCCAGGCGGTTTGCCTGTGTCCGAATTTCGAAAAATCTAGGCTTTTGCGGAAAGTTTTTAGGCTTTGGAGGTATCATCTTTCTGTTTTACCATCACGGCTTCAACTTTTTGTTCTTGAATGCAGCATTGTGCGAGAAAATTTAAGAAAAATTTCCACATTAAAGATCGTTTTAAAATGCAATAATATCCAATCAATTGAAACGGTACTTGATCAGGAAGAAGGGCAAAGGCTCCCCTCAACTAGCTAAAATTTCTTTGTCAGGAATGAATGCTCGTTTTAACATCTCAAAATAGTTCATGAAAGTTATCGACGTTAAGAAAATAACGACAGTTAGGGTACTGTGTTGTGTCCTTCTGAAAGGGGAGAATATAGATGAATTTATATGGGGCTTTAGCCTACTAAAACCTTCTTTTCCATGTCATCAACTTTGTTGACGTGAAACAGATAAAGCAAGCTTGACACAAGCAATCTTAAATCGCAGTTTAGTCACCTAGCAGATGTAAGCGAAAGTTTGCAAAGCTGTATTGTTGTAACTGCAGTTGAAACAACATTTTGCCCTCATTAGCACAATTTCTGCGCTAGATACTTCATAAATGCCTGTGAAATGTTTGCAGTGCTAAGCCAATAAATAGCACCTCAGCTTATCATACGTTATTCTTCTCGTTGGACTATTTCTTAACAATTTCGGTTACAAGCGAACGGCAATCATGTCCGCAGTTTGGTTGGTCGCAATTTTCCTTGGCTTGGCCATCGCTGATCAGAAGTCTTTCAGAGGGTAGGTTTTGATTCTGCTTCAATTTCATCTTTTTTTTGATTTCACACTTAATGTTATCAATTTAGTTAATGGATTTCCAAACCTAATGGCGTTGCCAAAATATGTTAAGATTTAACTATTAAAGTTGATTTAGCATAAAGAAGAATGGAGATGCATGAAAGAACACGAAGAGGGAACTTAAATGATCTGCTTGGTTAGAAAGGCTTGACCCTTGGTTTGCTGCATCAGCGAGGCGACTTATATCCAAGCTTAATCACCCTCCGCTTAAAACGTTTCAATGTTCCATTCAAACAATTAAATTAAAGTTCTGTAAAGAAGTAACCTATTCATCCGAAGTTTGACTTGATTTTCACGAGCCTTCCATGCAATAAGCATTGCATTAACCCTCCTCACAGCAGCCACTAAAGCATCTTTTTAGTACTACACGATTGCACTGAAGTTTGACTTGATTTCCACGAGCCTTCCACGCGACCGTCACCTACAGAGCCGTAAAATTTGCATTGCCTTGACTGACGCATCTGGTCTCGTGCTTTTGCTTACTTAAGAAAACGTAAAACGTCTCAACCATCGACTTTTCTTAAGCGATGAAAGCAATGTTAAAGGTGAATGTTTCAGAATCTGACAAGTTGATATGAATTTTCGAAGAATGCAGTTCTTTTAATGAATCATTCTTGCGTTGAATTTTATTCACTGTCGAATTTCTCCTTTCAGATACAAAGTTATTCGTGTTGTTCCAAACGTCCAAGGAGATGTGGACTATTTGAAGTCTTTGAAAGCTGAGCATGATGAGGTTTGTTTCTATTTCAGCAAATTTGAAATCATCCATGCTGGATACAACAAGCCTATGGTCATATAAATTGTTTCTAATTTGTATCGTTTTAGATTGACTTCTGGAGCGAGCCAAGTGAAGCAGGCAGGCCTGTTGAAATGAACTTGGACAGCAAGACTTTCGTAAGCGTTGCTAAAGAACTGAAGAAACGTGGACTAAAATATGACATCTTTGTAAAGGATGTGCAGAAAGCCATCGATGATGAAAACAAAGGATCCGAGCACTTGTTTAGTTCAATTGGATTTGATTATGCAAAGTATAATACTCTTTCTGACGTATGTATTGCGACAAAACATGTTTCTCGCTATCATAGCTACCTAATGCTTCGTTTTTGCATTATATCATCAAATAATCCAGAAAATTGACTTGCTTTTCTCTTTTCGTTTAGATTAACGCTGAATTGAGCAATTTGGCAAGCAAATATTCGAACATTGTGACAAAATTCGTTATTGGCACATCATACCAGAAAAGAAACATCCAAGCTATGAAGGTAGCTAAGTAGCTATTATTGTACTATATAGTAATACCTCTGGATCTATGTCTAAAGCTTGCTTCATATTTAGAGCTTATACCCAATTTTTGTGCAAGAAGTAATGATTCAGATGCCATTCTTGTACCCTTTCTCAAATCTGCCACCCTTACATATAATATTTGATAACTTTAAAGAAGATACTCAACCTACCTTCAAGCTAAAAGATAATAATGATCATACATACATTTATAAAGCGCCAAAATCCATGTATACATATTCTGAGGCGCTGTACAACTTATAAAGATCAAATAATATAAAAGATCAAACATTATAAAATTTCCCCTGATAATCAATAAGTAAACAGCATGCTTTAGATGATGCGCTGACATCTCAAGTTTACTTTTTACGCCTCACACACTTGCCACCAATGCAGTCATTTCGTTCAACCTCAATTGCCACTCATTAATCTGGAATGGGTTTTTAAGCTCTCACTGCTTTATTTCCTTTTGGCGACTAGATCCAATCACAGAAAGGAACATCAAACAAAAAAGTGATTTTCATAGATTGCGGAATTCATGCCAGAGAGTGGATCACACCAGCAACATGCATGTACTCGCTCAAACAGGTGACAATTAATTTTACTTGGCTCAACGGCCGTTCTGACAATTCAACACAGCATCAGTTCTTGCGCAAAGCAATGAAATGCTCCTACGGCTATCTAAGCTATCTAAGCTAGGCTGTGACGTCAATCAATAGGTCTTCCTCACAAGCAATGGCAAAAAATCAATTAAAAAAAACAAGCTACTGAATGTATCACAGTGAGCTTTGAGTAAATAAACCGAAATAGAAAGCTTATTTATAGAATTTACGAAACTATTAAGAACCAATGGACAATGAAATTTGCAGAAGCAACGAGTGCGTTGTTATTGAAATTGGATGCTCCTATTTGTTTATATTCCCTTTATTATATAATCAATTTCATCCCGCAATGGAATGCATATTCAGAGAATTTACTAATTTGCCAAGAACCAATAGACAATGAAATTTGCGGAAGCAATTGGTGAGTTTTATTGAAAATGGATAGCAATCTATATCATCAATTTTATCTCTAGTTGTTGGAGAAGTATCACGCAGGAAATAGTGAAGTGGTATCTCTTGTTCAGAAGTATGATTGGGTGATTCTTCCAGTTTTCAACGTTGATGGTTATGTCTACACTCATACTTACAACAGAATGTGGAGAAAGACTGTCTCTGCCAATTCTGGATCAAGCTGCTTAGGGGCTGACC
This sequence comes from Catostylus mosaicus, assembly GCA_964019065.1. NCBI lineage: Eukaryota > Metazoa > Cnidaria > Scyphozoa > Rhizostomeae > Catostylidae > Catostylus > Catostylus mosaicus. Next base: position 7,043,323 of record OZ025197.1, read on the forward strand.
CAAACAGAAATTGGAACTTCAAATGGGGAGGTACGCTTTTTGCTACCATAATTTAGACTGATTAAAACTGTACCCAACTCTTGCCCTGATTCTGACCCTGACTTTGACCCTGACTTTGACTTTGACCCTAACCGCGACCTGTCCCTGATATCGACCTTGACCTCGACCTGATCTCAATCCTGATCCTGACCTCGACCCTGACCCAGAACTTGATCCTGACCCTCACCCTGACGCGACAAAGACCCCAACCTCAACCATAAACCTGACCCGTAACCTGAACTTGACCCTGACCCATAACCTGAATCTTATCATGATCCTGATCTAAACCCGGCATACCGTATAAAATGATTACTTTTCCATCACGAATCTTTAGTTCACTACCTCTGCTTTGACATCTTTACTAGGTGTTGGAACTAGTGGCAGCCCTTGTTCAGACACCTACCATGGCCGAAAACCATTCTCAGAGATTGAGGTTGCAAGTGTTGCTCGATACCTTTACGGCATCAGAAGGAGGCTGATTGCATACTATAATATTCACGCATACAGCCAGCTGTGGATGACCCCTTGGTCATATACAACCACGTATCCAAATGACTATAGTGAAATCGTAAGTGCATTGAATAAAATCAAATCAGGGCCATCGCGACCCAATTTCACTAGGAGGAGTGTAAGATGAGGTATTTGCCGACAGGTTGGGCGTGGCATATTCTATAGGGTGTGGCGCTAGACCCACCAAAGGTTTTGTTCAAAAATTGCAATTTTGCTTGAAACTGGCAGAGGCAAACGTAAGTGAAATTAAATAACCAAGGTAACAGAACCATAACATTTAATGACAACAACTGCGTACAGCCTAAAATTTGAAGACAGAGCCTTTTTCAGGGAGGTGCGACACTCCCAGGCCCTTAATCACACGACACCCCCATAACGACTGCCCTTTATCAAATCATTACATGTTACATCACCCTTAGATCGAAAGCCTTTGCAACATGCTGCAACAAATTAAGGCTACTCTCGTTATGATGTTTTTAAGTATTTATTGTAAAATCCATTAGTCATAACCTTGATTGGGGAGACGACAAAATACGCTCTAGAAAATCTAGAAAGACACCCCCGTGCCTCAAAGTCCACGGTCATGCATACTAGATGCATTTTAAATGCGAATAAAGGGAAAACCTCACAGTTTTCGAAACTGCTCATCTCAATTCTCTGCCAATGATAATCGCATATAGCAGATTGCAGCCGCAGCCGGTGCTTAAAACTACAGATCAGGTACCCATTTATGCAGCTGGGTAGAAAGAGGCAAACCTTTGTGTTAATACCTTGTCCAAGGGTGCTATCATTAAAAATTTTAAGGGCAAGGATTCGAATCGGCGATGCTTAGATTTCCTAAGCCTTAACCGCTACACTAAAAGGGCCTTTGGCTTCCCGAACCTTCCTTTCCATACAAAGACGAAGAACCGTAATATTTTTCAGACCATGGATATCTAAATTTTGTATTTTTTGTATTGCATTTTCAGAAACGTGTTGCTGATATTGCTACAAGAGCTTTGACGTCAGTTCACCAAACCTCCTATAGAGTTGGACCACCATCAAGGGTCATTTGTAAGTATTATCTGTAACACTAAAAGCTGTAATGCAAAAATTAAGAGGATTTTTTAGATGCCCACTAAGGGGTAGGGGGTTGCATTTGCCCCTTCAAGGATCAATGTGCCACTAACGACGCAGCCGCTTCACAGATTTTCAAGTTCTTGCGACGTATAGAGGAGTTCGGTTGGATAATAGAAGATCGAAAGACAATGAGTAATCAGATCCAACAATTTATATCAATGTGTTTATCACTACCTTGCTGTGGGACGCAGGACTTTTTCGACGCTTTTACATTGCAATGCTAGCGCGAATCAAACTCGTTTCTTGTGAATCTAAGTGATCTGTATCACACCCTGTGTGAAGGGCTTCGATGCTCTTAAGGCAGTCTTTTATTGAATCATTGAATTTATTGAGTTACTTAAGGCTCAGTTTGAACGATTCGCAAGCGAGGCGAATAACAGAAGTGAGACCCATCTCGCAAGATGGTTTAATGATTTGCTTGTCTTTTACAGATTCAGTCGCAGGAGGAAGTATTGATTGGACTTATGGCATCCTCGGTGTCAGATACTCCTATGCTCTTGAGCTGAGAGACAAGGGCCAGTATGGATTCTTGCTGCCAGCCAGTCAAATCATCCCAACAGGCGAGGAGACCTTCAAAGCTCTGTTGGCCGCTGCGAAGGAGTACCGTAATTGAATTTGATTGTAATACATGATGATTTTTTGACGTCATAAATTTGGTGTTTTTCTTCAGGGTTGCAATCGTCTTATTTTTACATGGGTAGCAACTCATTTTCTCTCATCATTTGCAAGTTGACGTGTAAATCTTCGCGATGTTCGAAAAGATAATTTTTCAGGGGGTTAAGTACAAAATATTGAAAATATAATACTTTACGGCTCCACCTAAGATATTTGACTATGCATAGAAAAGCGTAGAATTATATGGGTATATGGGTTAATTAAAAATACATCCGGGTGCGAAAGGGTTAAGGTAGAGGTAGATGTTTTGAAATGATATTTTGACATGATCATACGTCATATAAAATGTGACGTCAATATATAGTTGGTTGATTGATTGTATACGTCAGATCGGTTGTTGCTAAAAGATACAGGATTGCCGGTTCATGTGAAGAGTTCATGAAACATTCGCAAGAGATGATCGATAAAATACACCAGATGCTGAGTACATAAGATATGGTATCAAACGTGGATTCCTACTATTCTTATAAAAGAAACAGCAGCGCACAACGAATTGCAAATGGGGCATATATCAAGCGACACAGAGGAAGTAAAGGTACAATGCTTATTGTTGACTCTTCCTCAGTTTTCATTATAATTAATATTTATTATTATAATGGATTTTCATAAGGGGGGTATGGGGGTATCCTCCTCAAAGTAGTTGTTTTCAAGGAGCCTCGCAACCAAAAACTCCAATTTTTCGGGCAGTGAACTACCTTACCGACATAACAGAGCACCGTGAAATGACAAAAGTAGAGTTGAACCGATAAAATCGCTGCTTTTAAGGACAGAACAAGGTGACATATGATATTGGTCACCTTACATTGCTACGCCATATCCCTCCCTCCCGTCACTGCATGTCTCCTTTCTTTGATGCCACTTTTAGCATGATAAGAACGGCATCGAATTCTTCTCTGTTGACGAAACGCATCCTTGTGCTTTTCAGTTGCACGTCGCTTCTACTCCGCTCAGCCGTCAAAGAAAGAAACGCATTCAAAATGCGATGATCAGTGCGGAAAAAAAGAGTTAGAAATTACAAAAAACATCATAGGACCAAGGTGTACCTCACTGCCGTTGCGGCGAAAAACAAACTCCATTCATTCGAGTTTAACACCGAGGTCAAAAAGTAACTTTGCAGATGATCGGAGAGCTTTAAAGAGAAATGCATGCCAGAGCACAATGCTGCGGAGGAGAATTTCCTTCTCTGTTATGTCCAGTATGCCCAATCCCCCTGCTACATCTCCAGTTGATAGCATCAGTGATTTGCTGGACCTGCGAAGGAGCGTTTTGGACATTGGCGGCACAATGAAGGCTGCTGATGCAATGGAGGCTGTAACTGCAATAGAGGCTGTGAATACGATCGAGGCTGTGCATGATGATACATATGCAGATTTCGCGCATGCTCCGGGCTGCAATATAGGGGACCTTGATCGTGACACTTTATATGGAAGACTTGATAATTGGGATAGTGCGTTGGAGCAACGGAAGAAGAACGGTGAGAGAAACACCACAAAGAAGCGGATCAGTGTGGTAAAGTTCGAATCATTTGATGAACTGATAAAATATAAAGGTGAATCACTGAATAGTTGCCACTGGCCTTCCAGTTTAGGCAGTTTAAGGCCCCGTTCTGGTACTGCAGGAAAACTAGGCGGACACATCCAAGATAGCGGAGCATTTGGATCACAGAAAAGCAACGTGTTTCAACGAATAAACGCGCAAAATTGCACCGGGAGAGGAAGCAGGGATCGTGTGCAGAATTACAGCGTACAAAAGTACGAGAATTTGGCACAAAATGGTTGCCATTCAGAACTCGGGAAGGATGAGGCATTTGTCGACAGCAAGTCTGGATCAGCGTCAACAAAGGAGGAGAAGGGTAGAAATGAAACTGTGTTACTTGATTGCGAAAACCCGTTAAAGATAAAGAAATATTTGTACGCAGGGCTTGAAAGGCCTAGCTCAAGCAAAAGGTTACCAAAATCACAAGGCAACATCGATAAGGCGAGTAAAGATGGTTGTCGAGGAATGTTCTTACTGACGCATAAAAGTGCGCAGAAATACTCAATGCAAATCCATACCAAAACAAAAATTGCTGAAAAGCAATCCAAATCTCCAGTATCAGCACGAGGAATATCATCCTCTGCCAAAGACAAAACATGCGAGGTCACAATGAAAAACACCGACCAGATACAAGCAGAAGAGCATGCGAATTCCCTTAAGAAAGTTCTAATCGATTTGAACAACCTAGGTCCATCTTTTAAAGATACTGCCACCGGTGAATCAAAAAAAAGGTCAAGCTCCAAGCGAGGCTGCTCAGCAAGAGCCTTAGGTGAGATTCGTAGTTGCTCCACGTGTTCACCTATCAGTCGAAAAGCTTCGAAAAAGTCTGCGAATTCTCAACATTCAGTTGACCTTGAAGCATTACAGCACATCGGTTATATTACAGATGAGTGGGATATACCGAAACAGCGGCTGCTGCCTCAAAACCAGATGAAAAAACCCCTAAAGTTGCGAGTATCAGATATTCTTTCTACGGCAGATTCGATACAAAGAATTGAAAAATGCAAGCAGATTCATACAACAGAAATTGAACAACACAACAAACTGGTTAAGAACAAGAAGGCTGGTGGCACTAAGAAGAGGAAACCGCTCGACATCCCTTCAACAGTGCAATCAATTTGGCCTCAAAGAGAGGGACGTGTGACCCAAAATAGAATACTGCATATAGATCCAATTAAAAAGACAAGCTTACAAAATGGTAAAATTGCAAAGGCATTGAATATTAAAGATATGGATGATAGACTTGGAAAAAGCCCTGAAGATGCGGCACACATTATGCGGAGGAGAGACCGCATGACGTGGAAGATTCTGCAAGAATCAACTGCACGAAGATAAGAAAATTTACTAATTCTTGTAACAGAGGCCTACTTGTCTTTTTTGTCTTAAATATTTCTTGAGGCATAAAAACCAAAGAGAGGTTGAATATTTTGCTGTTCATTCCTGATTATAGACAAATATTATGCTTTGGGACCACGCAACTACTCTTTACGTTTAAATAAGAAGGACATATGCTTATAGTTTCTAACACCCTATCAAAAATTTGCACCCTTTGTATCAAATGCCATCAACTGCATCCTTTGAAATCTCGTGGCTTAGTCTCTGTCTACCGAATAATAATGGAATTGTTCCTTCCCTTTTGATTTCAATTCATCTCCACTTATTCCATCTCTGATTTGACACACATTATATGAAACCGCTTCTTTATATCCAACCACTTTGCATGCAAATATTTTCAAGCATAATTTGAAGCATTCCGTCAAGCTGGTTACATGTTGTTGTGAAAGGATATGAAAACCCATGGTTGTAAATGGAGCTTGAAATAGATACGAAAATTGTGGTTCGTCCGAGATATCCTCCCATTTGAAAAGATTGGAATTGTAAATTCCTGAAATGATGATGATGATGATGCAATTAGTAATTGTAAGGAAATGGGTAGAGAAATGAACGATATGGAGGTCAAAGTACGGAGAGACCTGTTCAATACACAATCGTTGACGTAAATGCAGCCGTAGACACAGATGTAGACATAGACATAAACGTAGACGCAGAAAAATTCATAGACATAGAGGTTAATGTAGACGTTGACGTAGAACTAGACGCAGGCGCAGACGCAGACATGTTAATTACCGTAATAACGAAACATTTTAACTCACCAGAGCGGTAAACTTGATAAGCCTCTTCTTCACCTAATGGTCTTTCCCATACTTTCAAATCATCTAACCACATCTTGCCGAATCCGTATCGTCCAATGTCAAGTCGAGTTCCATGAATAGTTCCTTTTGACGAAAATGATTTCCCCACATCAACCAATTTTCCATTCTTGTACGCTCTACAATCTATCTTGTTCCAGCTGACAAGATAATGAACCCATTCTCTCTCAAGCATCCGATCACCTTCTGATGTACAAGGCCACACATTTGATCCATTCAAGATATAAGAATAAATTGTGTCGTAGAAATGACGTACTTCTGTCAGCAAAATATAAATAATGATCCACGGGTGGAATTCAAAGGAAGCAGAATAAGGAGGCAACTATTCGGCCTCTACCAACTACATAGACGCTTCAATTCTTAGACACTACTTAGAAACTCTGAATCTTTGATGAAGAAAGGTACCACATAAGCTTGGAAATGACGGAAGTTTTCAGTTGCCAATAGCACAATAACTACTTATCGCTCTGAAAGTATCTTGTTAATCCTGAAGAAAATTATGGGTTGAAATACAATATGTAGTGAAAAGTGAAAAAAATCCCTAACCCTTACGCTAACATTAGCTAAGTCTTAATCATATCCGTACCCAAACCTTGTCGGGGCCTTTTGTTCATGTACCAACGAAGCACAAGCTAAAAGATCTTTCAATCATTTGGTGTTCAAAGGTAATCTCACAATTCATACTTGTCACTACGACCCAATGTCACTAGGAGGGTTGTAAGATAAGGAATTCGCCCAAAAGTTGGCGTGGCATATTCTATAGGGTGTGGCCGTAGACGCACCAAAGATTTTGTTGACAGCTTTGCAATATTACCAGAAATTGGCAGAAGCAAACCTAAGTAATAAAAAACTGGCAGGATAGCAGAACGGTAAAATTTAACGACAACAACATTTTAGAGTCTAAGATTTGCCGGCAGATCCTTTTTCAGGAAGGGTTTTGACATCCCCAACGCCACCCCTCTTCATAACGACGGCCCTGCCTGCAATGATGATATGTGGGTAATATTGAAAATCAAAACTTTAATGCTTTAGTTGTTATTTTACTTACGCACGCTTGGAGAAGAAAGATATAAAGAATATAGGTCCATGCCATCGAGCTTAATCCAAAAGCTGAAAGCCAATCCCTGCTTGCAAGTTGATGCATTTAAAAAGCAAGAACTTGTGAGGTTATCAACCGCAATTTCAGGATGTCTGCCATCGAAATATGCCACAGATCCGTATCTTTCATTACTTGGTACAATCTTTGTGCCACTCAGTATCCTCCCCACGTTCTCAGTAACTGAATTCACTTCGTATGTTTCATTGTTTTCATTGACATCGAATGTCCAGTGAAGATCAGGAACAGTGCTGCCTAATACATTAATGAAATTAACATCATTTTCCATTGATAGACGTTTGTTTGTTTGCCTGTTTGTTTGTTTGTATGTTTATATATATGTTTGTTTATTTCTTAGCCCAGGCTGGGTCCTAGCAGCTATCAGGCTAACGTGCCCCAAAAACACTAAGGCCTGTGCCCTCATAATTTCTCCTGGGTCACCATTTAAAGTCTTTGAATGGATGGACAGCTTGGTTACCTAAACAATTTGTGGAGAAAGGTTTTGACTGTGGTCTAGAACCTCGAGCTCCTTGGCTCAAAGATTCGTAAACCTGCGCCTTAGCCGCTCGTCCACTGCACCGTGCATAATTTTTTTTGCATTAAACGGCCTTGTCTTGTTAACAGGGTGAACATTAAACTAAAAAAATTGCGAAAGCGTTAGATTCGCGCATAAGGGCTTGGCAAGGATGGAATTTAAGTCCCATCATCTCTATTTCTTTGTTCTTAGAACGAGACATTCAAGGCTCAATATTGTCTCAGTGTCTACTGGACATGCTTGAAAAGCTGTACAGTCCTTTATATTCCAAGGCTGTTAATGATAAATATAGTTGGTTCTTTGTTAAGAAAGTGCTATATAAGTCTGATTAGTGAATCCAAGAGCCTGTTGTGAAGCTTCGATAACTAGGCCATTTCAAATATTTTTATATGAAAAATTGTAAAGGAGGAAGCATTTTACTCACATTCAGCAATTTTTGTCTGATTTGATAGATAAAAACATAACCAAGCAAACACACTTCTCATTATCGGGATTTTTGCAGCAACAAACATGGTTTGTTAATCTGTAACGATCTTCTTTGCTTTTTTATTCTTTGCAATCAAACAAGTTGAATTACTTCCTTGAAATCAGATTAATGAAAATAGGCCTAGAGTGCTTTTTATCTTCCTTTCAAGTAAGATACTGGCGAAAGAAAGATACCACAGATGCACCAGCTTTTAACTCATATTGTTTGAATATAGATTTAATGTTTCAAGAACTATAAAACGCTGCTGTCAATAATCCCTTTTAAATTTTCAACCGAGCGGAAATTAATAGATGTAAGAAAAGAAAAACTAAGATGAATAAAAATTGCATATTTGGATATTGTGCTCAAACAATTGCCAACTAAATCCTTGATACCTTATTAGGAGGTTAAATATGAGGAATAAATGAAATTAACATGCAATTAATGTACTATTTTTAAACAAGCAAGATTTAGTCCTTGTCGCAAATATGAGAGATAGATTGGTTCTTGATGTTGGTTGGCACTCGGGGGGTTCAATACTCTGGAAACTTGGCAGTTGCTTGCGTTAGAGGTATTGAAAGGTTAAAAATTAATGTCTGCTGGAATTTGAAAATTTTTATGTTTAGACAAATGAATTTATAGTTTTGTAATTCTAGTTTGTCCCTTTTTGGATGCGAAAAAGGATGATTAAAAATATAATTTATGCAAGCTTCTTTTTTCACTCCCCCACTCTTGCCAAATTTGTTTGTAACAGCTCTACCTCACGCCTTGAATTAAGAGATTTATGCCAAAATATTTGTTATGAAATTATATACAACGAGTCTTTTCCAAGCACGCTTTTAGTCTCTGTCTACCGAATAATAATGGAATTGGTCTTTCCCTTTTGATTTCAATTCATCTCCACTTATTCCATCTCTGATTTGACACACATTTTATGGAACCTCTTCTTTATATCCAACCACTTTGCATGCAAATATTTTCAAGCATAATTTGAAGCATTCTGTCAAGCTGGTTACGTGTTGCTGTAAAAGGATATGAAAACCCATGGTTGTAAATGGAGCTTGAAATATATAGGAAAATTGTGGTTCGTCCGTGATATCCTCCATTTTGAAAAGATCGGGATTGTAAATTCCTGAAATGATGATGATGATGCAATTAGTAATTGTAGGGAAATGGGTAGAGAAATGCATATTGATATGCAGAGATGAACAATATGGAGGAAAAAGTACGGGGAGACCTCTTCAGTACACAATCTCTGACGTAGATCCAGTTGTAGCCATAGGCATAGACATAGACATAGACATAGACATAGACATAGACATAGACATAGACATAGACATAGACATAGACATAGACATAGACATAGACATAGACATAGACATAGACATAGACATAGACATAGACATAGACATAGACATAGACATAGACATAGACATAGGCATAGACATAGACATAGACATAGACAAAGACATAGACGTAGACGTAGACATAGACATAGACATAGACATAGACATAGACATAGACATAGACATAGACATAGACATAGATATAGACATAGACATAGACATAGACATAGACATAGACATAGGCATAGACATAGACATAGACATAGACAAAGACATAGACATAGACATAGACGTAGACATAGACATAGACATAGACATAGACATAGACATAGACATAACACATAACGCAGACGCAGACGCAAGCGCAGGCGCAGACATGTTAATTACCGTAATAACGAAACATTTTTACTCACCAGAGCGGTAAACTTGATAAGCCTCTTCTTCACCTAATGGTCTTTTCCATACTTTCAAATCATCTAACCACATCTTGTTGTATGCATATCGGCCAATGACAAATCGAGTTGCATGTACCTTTTTCGTTGGTGATGATGATTTGCTCACAACAACCAATTTTCCATTCTTGTACGCTCTACAATCTATCTTGTTCCAGCTGACAAGATAATGAACCCATTCTCTTTCTGGCATCGGATCAACTCCTAATGTGGAATACCACGCTTGTGATCCATTCCAGATTCTCACAACCGTGTCGTTTAATTTAAGACCCACATCTGTCAACGAAATACAAATAATGATCAATGGATGGAATTTAAAGGCACCAGAATGAGCTTGCATCAAATTCTCTCTGCATAAACGTTTCAAATCTGCATAGACACTGCTCAGAAACTTTGAAACTTTGGCAAAGAAATATACGACATCAGGTTGGAAATGACAGAAGTTTTAAGCTACTAATAGCAATAACTACTTACGGCACTGACAGTATCTTGTTAATCCTGAAGATAATTGTGGGATGAAATACAATACGTAGTTAGAAGTGAAAACAAAGCCCTAACCCTTACGCTAACCTTGGCTATGCCTTAATCATATCCATAATCATGTAAAGCACATGCAAAACACTAGCTGAGAGACCCTTCAATCATTTGATGTTCAAAGGTAATGTTCTAATTGATAATTGGAACAACTTCGTGGCCCAATGTCACTAGGAGGGGTGTAAGATGAGGAATTTTCCCACAAGGTGGCGTGGCATATTCTATAGGGTGTGGCGCTAGACCCACTAAAGATTTTGATCTAAAAATTACAATTTTGCCTGAAATTGGCCGAGGTAAACTTAAGTAATATCAAATGGGCAGGATTACAGAACGTTAAAATTTACCGACAACAACATTTTAGAGCCTAAGATTTGCAGACGGAGCCTTTTTAAGGGGAACTTGACACTTCCAACGCCCCTCCCCCCCTCATAACGACGGTCCTGCCTGCATTGATGATATGTGATGAATGTTGAAGATCAAAAAACTTTAAAGGTGTAGTTATTATTGTACTTACACATACTTGGAGAAGAAAGAGCTATAGAATTATTCTTGACATCGTGCTTGATCCAAAAGCTGAAAGTCAATCCGTGCTTGCAAGTTGATGCATTTAAAAAGCAAGAACTTGTGAGTTTATCAATCACAATTCCAGAATGTCTGCCATCGAAATATGCCACAGATCCGTATCTTTCATTACTTGGTACGATCTGTGTGTCATGCAATATCTGCCCCACATTTTCAGTAACTGAATTCACTTCGTATGTTTTATTGTTTTCATTGAAATCGAATGCCCAGTGAAGATCGGGAACAGCACTGCCTACCACATTGATAAGATTAATATCATATTCCATTGACAGACGTTTGTTTGTTTGCATGTTTGTTTGTTTGTTTGTTTGTTTGTTTGTTTGTATGTTAATCTGTATGTTTGTTTATTTTTTAGACAAGGCGGGGTCCTAGCAGCTATCAGGCTAACGTGAGCCTGGGACACTAAGGACTGTGGCCTCATGATTTCTCCTGGGTCAGCATTTAAAGTCTTTGAATGGATGGACAGCTTGCTTTCCTAAACAGTTTGTTGGGAAAGGTTCTGACTGTGGTCTAGAACCTCGCGCTCCTTGGCTCATAGATTCGTAAACCTGCGCCTTAACCGCTCGTCCACTCCACCGTGAATATATTTTTTTGCATTAAACGGCCTTGTCTTGTTAACAGGGTGAATATTAAACTAAAAAAATTGCGAAAGCGTTAGATTCGCGGCAAGGGCTTTGCAAGGATGGAATTTAAGTCCCATCATCTCTATTGCTTTTTCTTAGAACGAGACATTCAAGGCTCAATATTGTCTCAGTGTCTACTGGACATGCTTGAAAAGCTGTGCAGTCCTTTAAATTCCAAGTCTGTTAATGATAAATATAGTTGGTTCTTTGTTAAGAAAGTGCTATATAAATCTGATTAGTGAATCCACGAGCCTGTTGTGAAGCTTCGATAACTAGGCCATTTCAAATATTTTTATATGAAAAATTGTAAAGGAGGAAGCATTTTACTCACATTCAGCAATTTTTGTCTGATTTGATAGATAAAAACATAACCAAGCAAACACACTTCTCATTATCGGGATTTTTGCAGCAACAAACATGGTTTGTTAATCTGTAACGATCTTTGCTTTTTTCTTCTTTGCAATCAAACAAGTTGAATTACTTCCTTGAAATCAGATTAATGAAAATAGGCCTAGAGTGTTTTTTACCCTCCTTTCAAGTAAGGTACCGGCGAAATAAAGATACCACAGATGCACCAGCTTTTAACTCATATTGTTTGAATATAGATTTAATGTTTCAAGAAATATAAAACGCTGCTGTCAATAATCCCTTTTAAATTTTCAACCGAGCGGAAATTAATAGATGTAAGAAAAGAAAAACTAAGATGAATAAAAATTGCATATTTGGATATTGTGCTCAAACAATTGTCGTTTAAATCCTTGTTATTGTATCGGTAAGTTAAATATAAGAAATAAATGAAATTTTCATGCAATTAATTAGCAGTTCTCAAATAAGCAAGATTTAGTCATTGGCGCAAGTAGGAGAAATAGATTGGTTCTTGATGTTTGTTAGCACTCGGGAGATTCAATACTCTGGAAAATTGGCAGTAGCCTGCGTTACAGACATTGAAAGGTTAAAAATTAATGTCTGCTGGAATTGGAAAATTTTTATGTTTAGACAAATGAATTTATTGTTTGGTAATTCAAATTTCGTCCCTTTTTTGTGGATGAGAAAAAGGGTGATTAAAAATACTGTCTGTAAAAGCTTCTTTTTTCACTTCCTCCCTGCCAAATATTTTTGTAACAGCTCTACCTCACGCCAAGAATTAAGAGATCTATTTCGCCACAGTTCTTGTTACGAAATTATATACAACGAGTCTTTTCCAAGCACAATTTGTCAGTCTCTGTCTACCGCAAAATAATGGAATTGTTCTGTCCCTTTTGATTTCAATTCATCTCCACTTATTCCATCTCTGATTTGACACACATTATATGGAACCTCTTCTTTATATCCAACCACTTTGCATGCAAATATTTTCAAGCATAATTTGAAACATTCCGCCAGGCTGGTTACATGTTGTTGTGAAAGGATATGAAAACCCATGGTTGTAAATGGAGCTTGAAATAGATACGAAAATTGTGGTTCGTCCGTGATATCCTCCATCTTGAAAAGATTGGGATTGTAAATTCCTGAAATGACGATGATAATGATGCAATCAGTAATTGTAGGGAAATGTTTAGAGAAATGAATATTGATACGCAAAGATGAACAATATGGACGACAAAGTACCGGGAGACCTGTTCAATACACAATCATTGACATAAATGCAATCGTAGACATAGACGTAGACGTAGGCATAAGCGTATACGTAGATGTAGACGTAGACGTAGACTTAAGGTTTAATTATCCCTATTAAAAATTTCTCTCTTGAAATTAATCGCAGAACTCTCAATGAATTTAAATCATATTAACTTTACAGGCTCTTGGAAGCGAGGTTGATCGCACGAATGAGGCTTATTGTATTAGTCTATATGAATCGGTAGAAACGGAATTCCACCTATCAGAAGTAGGTGCTGCGGGGCTCCCTCGCAGATCCGCTTTCGTCCATCGCCCGACGATGGTTTCACTACCAAGGAGTTATGCGCTGTACCTACTTCTAATGGGTTGGATTTCCTGTCAACCATATGAGTCTATTCTTACCAGAGTGGTAAACTTGATAAGCCTCTGTTTCATTTAGAGCCCTTTCCCATATTTTAAAATCATCGAAATACATCTTGATTTTTCCTATAGAAGTATCATTAGAAGAAAAGCGTCCAATTGCAAGCCGAGTTGGATATCTCGAGGCTGAAGATTGTAATAAACGGAATCGATTTGGGGTGGTGATGTTTTGTTCTAGCAGTAGTGCCCCGTCATTGAATATACTGAAAGTCGTTTTGTCCCAAATAAAAAGATAGTGATTCCAAACTCCATCTTGCACTGGGCTGCGATGAAAGAAAGCGTTCCAAGAGCTTGAGCCATTCCAGATTTCTGCAACTAAGGTCTTGTCCATCATGTGCTTCATTGATATGCCTGTAGAACAAGAATCGTAGTGACTGAATGATTACATTACATTATATTACATCATATCACATATCATTATATTACAGTACATTACAGTACATTACATTGAATTACATTACATTACATAACATTACATTAAATTACATAACATAACATCACATTACATTACATTACATTACATTACATTACATTACATTACATTACATTACATTACATTACATTACACTACATTACATTACATTACATTACATTACATTACATTACATTACATTACATTACATTGCATTACAATACATTACATTACATTGCATTACATTACATTACATTACATTACATTACATTACATTACATTACATTACATTACATTACACTACATTACATTACATTACATTACATTACATTACATTACATTACATTACATTACATTGCATTACAATACATTACATTACATTGCATTACATTACATTACATTACATTACATTACATTACATTACATTACATTACATTAAATTACATAACATAACATCACATTACATTACATTACATTACATTACATTACATTACATTACATTACATTACATTACATTACACTACATTACATTACATTACATTACATTACATTACATTACATTACATTACATTACATTGCATTACAATACATTACATTACATTGCATTACATTACATTACATTACATTACATTACATTACATTACATTACATTACATTACATTACATTACATTACATTTCATTACACTACATTACATTACATTACATTACATTACATTACACTACATTACATTACATTACATTACATTACATTACATTACATTGTAAAGAATCACGTAATCAAGCAAATTGTCGAAATGAAATGGATCAGCGCCCCTGATTTCCAACAACATCTACTCCTCTAGTATGCTTGTATTTCCAAAAGTCTGATTTGACAACGAAATTTCGAAGAATCCAAACTTACATGGTGATGTAATGAAAGGCTCACTGCCCCACTGTTCCCAGTTTATCCAAAAACTGAATGCCAATCCTTGCTTACATAGCCTTGGATTTAAAAAGCATGAGCTTGTAAGGTTATTGATGAATATTCCGGAGTCTCCACCATCAAAATATGCCACAGATCCGTATCTTCCATGACCTGGTACGATGTTTGTGCCACTCAATATCCTCCCCACATTTTCATTAACTGAATTCACTTCGTATGTTTTATCACTTTCATCAACATCAAATGTCCAGTGAAGATCAGGGACTAGGTTTCCTAGGTCAATATAGAATTTCACAGTTAAACATTAAACGAATGGGATTAATAGCAGACATACATACAAGACTGCCAAGAAGGGGTACTACCAGGGTAGTTACCAGGAGGGAGCGGGTCCTTGAGGGGCCTGTAAAACAGAAGGTACGTATTAAAAAGGTTTTCACTGCCTTCAGCGCCAGAGGCCTGGTGTCTGGCAGAACACTCGAAAGGCGCTAGGATGGGTAAGGGGTAATGGCAAGATTTTGCTTATCTCATTGATTGTAATCTGTTTATCTTCATATAAACTGAGTAGATAATTTTTGGCGTTAAACAGAATTGTTCCGGGGCAGCCTTGAATCTCAGGGAGAAAGGCCGCGGTCACAAATGATTTATTGAGACATTTTCAAATTGTTAGGTAAAATTTAGAGCAAATTTTAACTCGGAGGAGGATTCTCCCGAAAAGATTTAAGGCAAGCCGTTACACAATCTTAATCAATTTGATTGTAGTTAATTTGATATTCTCATTGTTGTTGTCATAGTTATAGATATACCATAAATGGAATGTTACACACGCTGGTTGATTTGTTTTGATGAATATCGAGGTCGGGTGCGGTGTGTTTTTTTGAAATGCAAAACTATTATGATAGCTAGCTGTATGAATTGTGATGCATGTGTAGAAGTTTCAATTGAGTTTTATATTGTCTTTGTTAACAGCCTATATGAGATTTTAATGTTAGCGTAGCTATGCGTATTATCATCATCATGACAATCATCATCATATCACCATAATTTTTATGTTAAATTTTATCTCCCTGAATTTTGAAATTCCATTGCTTTCTTGAAAAACATCATTCCTTCAATTACAATTTCATTTCATTATTACAAAATTCTTCCACTTCAAAATCGGTTTAAACCACAGCCTAATTGTTAATACAAATCTATTTCTTATAAAAGTTGAGACATGCCGATCATAATATCAGCTTCTTTAAAAGCAACCAACCTTCTTTATAATGCCCAAGAAGTTAAGTTTGTCAAGGTTTTCTACTTAAAGTGTCTTAACAATTTCTTTGCATACACTCAGATGCATCTAGAACTGCAAAAACTGGTGAAATTGCTACCTGTTTCTTGGTAAAATCTATAGTAGAGAAGCTATTTTGATTTCATTGAGCATTTTCTCTCAAACATAAGATCGCTCTGAAGCCACACCAATTATAGATTTGGAAATACTCTCTTATTGATCAGGACGTTTCTTATAGTTGTAACACTATACTGGTAAAGACCTTGAATCGCTTCGTGCCTTTACAATGTGTATAAACTTCTTAATTGAAAGTATTTCGCACTACAACACGCACTAGAGTGCTACGAGCTCTAAAATAAAATTTTAACTAACGAGAAAGTTTCTTATAAATGGAATCAGCTATGAAGTACAAAAAGCAGTTGATACATACCAGAAGTTAGTAGAATCTTCGTAATGCCAAAAAGAAATACCAGATTTAGCCACATCTTTGTGTTTTTCATTCCATAATAACTTATTTTCAAGGTTATTGTGTGCGTCCACTCCGTTTAAAACAGTTTTCACTTCCTCTAACTACATCAAAATGTCAGAATTTAGTGCGTGTTTTGCGCAACGAAATAGACTAGAGACAAATACCCGTATTGGACAAACAGGAACCTGCTCGTGTACAATGAGAATTACATTTTCCTTTAGGCCAACACAAATTAATTTAATCTCCGTCAACAAACTGCGGATGACAAGACTTGGTTATCCTGTTAATCAATCAAAATTAAAATCGACGTTAGTTTTTAGAAGTTTTTTAACACCTAAAAGCCGTTTCAGAAACTAATTATGCTATTTTATACTCATCACGATCTTGTCGGAAAAATCAAGCGACAGAAATCGGTTTTATTCCTTTGAT
Source organism: Catostylus mosaicus (assembly GCA_964019065.1). Taxonomy (NCBI): domain Eukaryota; kingdom Metazoa; phylum Cnidaria; class Scyphozoa; order Rhizostomeae; family Catostylidae; genus Catostylus; species Catostylus mosaicus. Next base: position 7,060,586 of record OZ025197.1, read on the forward strand.
TTATAAATCCCTTACTGGATCCATTTAAAGGTTATTTCTAAAGGCATCAAAATGCCAGAAGAATGGTGCTTGTTTTTCTCGCTGCCACCCTTTTGAAATGGTTCGTTTTTTGATTTCTAATCATACTTTCTTTGCACATGAAGGCCTTAAACATTTGATAATTAAAACTCTCTAACGGCAGGAATTCAGGGACTGGAATCGGAGAAAGGATGAATCAAAGCACCCTACAAATGTAACTCTGATTTTCTGTCACAGATCAGACGTGAATGCTTCCATCAATTAAGGTCAAAAACATTTAGATGTGGTTTTATTCTTAAAAAGTAATTGAAACATTGGTGGCAAGTGTGAGGATGATAAATCCAGCTCATTTTACGATTACACCTACCAATGTCTGTGTACTTGCATTTGTAGAAGAAATAAAGGACTTATGGGCAGGTTTATTATATCTTTAAAGAGGAAAGACAATTTTCCAGGGGGGTACTTGCAGAACTCTCTTTAACATCTCCTATATTGTCTATATACGACAGATGAATCAGTTTATTTTAGTGTTTCTGTAACAGGGGGTTTACTTAATAGTATGCTTCGGGGGGGGGGGGGGGGTAAAGGTACCGTTGCCGCATCTAAAAAGTTTCCCAATCGAGAAAGTAAGAATTGTCTATTTTACTCTTAGAAAATACGATTCATTGATATAAGTGGGAAGGGTAAGCCAACATGAAGCCTCCCTCTCATGCGCTGCCTCCCTTTGCACCATCATTTATCCGTCAAAAATGTCGTTTGTTTTTTTATTTCTTCAGCTGCTATGACTGTATGTCTTTTTAAAGTGTATAACACCATTGATGATATTCACCGTTTACTTTGAATGGTTTTATTTCAACTACACAAACACACAATAATCAGTTCCATTAGCAGTCTAGGCACCTGCAATTCTTTCTCCCGTTGGTTTTAGCAATAACCGGGAATAATAGGGAAATACATCGCATTTCGTCCAAGAGCTTATTTTCACGTGGGTCACTTCATAACTTATGTTGAGGAGGGGGGGTGACAGCGCTTGTTCTCTGCTTAAGCTTGGTTAAGTACAAATCAAGGGGAAAACCCTCAATATCAATATACTCAACTACCCCTAAGTAGCAACCCTGCAACATCCAGAAAAGTTGTCACCCTTTCTTCGGACAAAAACACACTCAAAGGCAAACCATCCTCAAAAGACAATAGAAAATAGGCAATACGCTTGGGTGCGTCATGGAAGTTTCTACTGTTTTTTCCAGGACCTTCCTCCAGCTATTGGTCGTGTGACCGTAATGTTTTCCTCCAGAGAGATCATGAAATGTCTTCCTTGCATGCTTCCCCTCCGTATACCCCATCATTGCTGGATACTTCATTTCTTCATATCTAATTATGCGCCGTTTAAACTTTATACGTCTGAAGATTATCATTCCTATTACTCTTCATCCCTTTTACACTTTCAACCATTGTAGCATGGAGACCATAGGCGCCGACTACGTGGGGGCTTGGGGGCTCGAGCCACCCCTGGAAACTGCTACGGGGGGGCTGAGCCCCCCCTGAGAAATGTTCAAAAATTTGCTCTTTATCGCTTTTTAGCTTAATTTCCCGAATAGGCATAGTATCTTCATCTATTTTTAATGAATAGGACACAATACATTGTTAATCAAAGAACCAAACTGCGCCTTTATAACTGATATTTTAGAGAAATTGCTATGTAATTGTTTTCCATTTCTAGTTTCAGCCCCCCCTGCTAAAATCAAAAGTCGGCGCCTATGATGGAGATTTAAGGGTCGAATTTCCCCAGCTCCTCAAAAGATTCCTGGTTCCCAAGAAATTTTGGTTCCCCGTTGGCAGGTGGCTTTATATAATTTTCGCCCTAAACAGTGATGGAGCCACGGGGAAGTTTTGAGGAGTAATTACCTCCCGTCACTTTTCTGAAATTGTGGCAATATATATTCGTTTAAAAGTTAGGGTAAGCCCGTATCAACTTTCGTTCTAAGTCACATACTGTCTCCCAAATTGATCGCAAAAAGTTTTGACCTTTCTAAATATTTCTTAAATAGTATCAATGTATTTAAAGTACGTTCCCAAAAATCTGAAGGGCGTGCTGGCGGCGCCGCCGCTGACCCTAAAACGTCGGCCTTTTTTTGATTGGATCTGTAAGTTATTCAGCTGGTTTAAAGGTGCTAAAACTGCCATCGTAATTCCTACGTAGTCTCTTAAGTTAAAAAAAAACACAAGTAGCCATTTTGTTATATTCGATTTTTCTTTATAACATTATCTTCGAATCATTTCAACAGTTCTACAAACCAAACCCTATGCAACTTCTTTTTTCCTTCTAAGTTCAGTTGATTCTTTAAGGTTCATTAAGCTATACAAACACAGACCTAAGTTTAGTAGCAATGCTTCAAATATTTGCTACTGTGCCCTGCTTTCCTTTCAATTTCTAGTCAAGTGCATAAAAGCTGTTTGCTTACTAAGGAAGAGAGAATTTTGAGATGGGAAGAATTTTATTTGCAGTTCATTCAAATGTGCTTCAACTTTGCACAGGATCATTTACACTGTCTTGAAAAATATTGAGATCACATCGCAAGTTATGAATAGTTTAATAACGTTATTGATTACAACTTTTTCTTCATGGCCAAGACTCTAGAGTGTATACGACAGCTTTTAAATGCATGAAGAGTTTTTCCATAGGCTGGTGTGTTGCAACGTTTTTGCCCCTTTTTTGAAGACCGAAATCGACTACAGATACTCTCTAACAAGTGCCATTATCATTTACTTAGAACTGTAAGGACCAAAAATCAAAGCTTTACCTACCCATACCCGAACATTAACCCTGTCCTCTAACACTAAACTTTACCCTATCCATCAAAATAGTTTAATCCGCGAACGTACCCCCCCCCCCAACCCCCCAAGTCTTGGCTTTAATGAAGACCCGGCTTGATCTTAGCCTTAGATTTGCAGTCAAAACAAATCAAAAAAAGCAAAGTTATTCACGTTCTATTCCTCGAAAATAAACCTGCAAAATTCTACATAGGCAAAGAATTTCTACTGTAAACTGAACTTTCTCCTTATTGGCACTTGTAGATACTCTGGTAGCCATATGACATATAACTCATACTGTGTAAGTTGCTTGCTAGCAGCTGCGGAGGCTGCACAGGCGGATCTGATCAACTTAAACACTATAATTGCACTGTTCTCGGAGCAGTATGTCACCCTTTCAATTGGTCCATACGGCATAAAGAATCCCTCAATGTTGCCAGAATGGCAAAACACTGCAGATTTCTTGCGATTTTTCCATCTGATGTAAATTGATCGCAACGGTGGTGTTTTCCATAGTGTGTACATTAATGCTTGTCTCTTTGTTCTCTTTTCTAACGATTCTCGTTTCGCTGCATGTTCGAGGATTAAAGGCAGTTTGACAGAATGGCCTAATGTATCTCCTTTCTTCCCTTTGTCTTCGCTTTTCTGCGTGGAGTCTTTAATATCTAGTATAATACAGAAATCATTACTTTAACGAATTTGCAAGAGGTACCAATTCAGGTCGATGGGGACAGCACCATCAAAATAAAGGCCAAACAATAGCAAATTAAATAGATGATTTAATATCCTTTTCTCAAGGCAAACAGGGGAATTGCATCTTCTCCTTCCTAAGCGAGATATTTAATTGTTCTTCCTTCGTTAATGATTCATTTTTGGCACTATTTTGGTCAACAACTTTATCATTCATTGGCCAACGACTTTCTCAAATCCAATTTTTGTTGGGTTCTTCAAGACTGGAATTATTCGGCTCTTCATTGACCTGGATAGCGATAAATTAGTCAGGCACCATTTGCACTATGTAGCAGTCTCAATTCTCATTTTTACATTAGAGAAACTACTTTTCGTATAGAGATACCCACCTCCATGTTTTAACCCACTTGCACTATCCTTTTGCCCGTTATCATTCACGATTTGCAAATTGGAAATGGTCTTCTCGACGCTGGAGTTGTCGAGCTTAGGAAGAAACCCTTCCACGCTTTTCAACTTATCAATTACATCTTTTGTTTCCTTCGTGGGTGAGAATTTTCTCCTCATTCTAGCCTCTTTATCGATGACTGCGTGATAAAGCCAAGAATATCCAGACACGTGTTTCTGTGGCAAAAGTTGGCTGACCACAATCGATTCCTCAATGCAGAACAAATTTTCTCCGCGTTGTTTAGCATTCATCTTGCATCAAATTCACAAATATTTCGTATAAACTTTCAGCACTTCTATACAAGTACCTCAATAGCAACATATGGACTGACAATAAAACATTTTTACTGGTACCTACCCAAAAACTGTGACGAAGGTTATTTGACGTCACGAAGTTACCAAACTAAGCATTATGACGCCACGATTCAAAGGAATGCCGTTTTTACCTGATGACGTCATTTAGCTGATCTGATGACTTAAGAGTTTTTGCGAAGGAGTGCCGGAGGAGCACTTCAAATTGCTTGCCATTTTTATGCTATTTCAGAATTTAGCGGCACCCACAAAAGGTCACAAAACGTAACTTTAAAAACTATTCAGTACCCAAAGAAAAAATAAAGCAAGTGTTTGATGTTAAATAATTTTAATTAAAGTGTCATATTTTTCCTAGTAAATGAGAAATGCCACTTCAATTTAGATATTCAAAAAGGCTATTAGGTATTAGTTGATTGAAAATTAACGAGCGTTTATTTCGATGCTGCATCCATCAACTCAAGCAAATCATCGCCCTTATCACTTGATCCCCCGGCGCTCTGAATTGAGAACTCATCCATAAGTTGGCTTAATTCTCCAGACTGCTTCATCTACAAGTAAAAATAACATTGCATTATTGACCACAGCCGGGGGTTACTTACATAAATATCATCTTCGCGAAAGGGATAGTTCTTCTGGTTTTTATTTCTTTGCTGGAGTGGGGAACCCGCCCTGCACTGACAGATTTTAAACAAATTGGGTAAAACACTTGATGACGTTACCTGCGAGGCATCGATAAGGATCTCGCGGTGGCGCACTTTTGCGTATTCTTTTTCGGCATTTCTACAAAGAAAATTGTATTAAAATAATTATGTTAATCAATATTTAAATTTTCAATTTCCAATTTAAATATGATTAATTGGCATTTTAAGTAAATATTGGTCTCATCTGCTATGTTGAGATGCAAATGCGCTTTCTGAAATTAACTTTTCGGAAATTTCATTTCCCAGTTTTACAATGATGTATTTTGATAGTATTATTTATGATCTATAAAGTTGAACTCGATCATTAAATATCTTTTTTCCGCTGAGTTAGGTCTCGTTCTCCACCCCGGGAGTCAGCAGTAAATATTCAGGCCAATTTTGCTATAGTTTTGCCCTTACATTTCCAATTAAGCCCCCCTCCCTTGGAGTGCATTTGGCACTCCTTGCATGCAATTCCGTAATCTGCATTTAATCATTTATTGTGACGATAAAAAGGGCCTTGGAAAAGGCGAGAGTATGATATCGTTCACCATAGAAATATTATCATTTCCCTGTTCAAAATTTCATACGTTCTAAATCTTTTATATCCCGGCAAAATCAGTACAGGCAATTTCTTATAAACAAAATAGCATTTAGGTTTTGATGCATTTTTTCTTGCTACGATCCTTAGGCCTGTTGAATGCTTTGGTATGCAAAGCGTCACAACAAAGGTTTTTACGTACTGTTCTTCTTCATCTGTGCTGAAAAGATTTAATCTAAAGGCATTTCCTGCGAAGCAAAAACATGCATTACTCAAAATAACTTGCAACAATTGATAAAGACTTATTTGAATAATTTAGATATAAAATGAACAAGACAAGGCCAGAATCTGTGACCAGCCATTTCGCGCTTCATTTTCAATGTTTACTGATAAATATTGATCAACAAGGAACCAATTGGTCCAAAGGAAGATTGAGCCTTTTCTATATCCATATAAAATATAACAATAAAAGATATATTCAACTGAGTCTCCTGAGACAATACCTTGGGGAGCAAAAGACAAGTCTGCCTAATGGCCATAACATAAAAACTACACTGATAAGATACTACAGATACACATACAACTAGTTTTACAATTAACACTGATACTTAAAATAAAATATTACAGAACTATGATCGCTTAAATTCGCATGATAAACATTTTTTTGACATTACCAAACTTTACACTAGTAGCACTAACAAATATAGAAGTTTTCATACCGCTAGATTTTCTGTCACCCGTTATTAGATATGAGAGAAGATTTAGCTCTGCCTTTGCAAGAGGGTTCCGATTTTCTGAGTCCTAAGAACAGAAAATAAAACTACGATAATGAAAATTGAATAAATTCTTCAAATCAATCAATAAAGCTAGAGAAAAGTGGGCGATAATTGATCAAAACAAAAATTCACGGATGCTATTTTCTCATCTTGCAAGGTTTTTCATCTCCAGCCAGTTATTCATTTTTTTTAGCTTCTTGTTGAGATAGAAATCAAATCTACCTTGGCCGAATGTTGACGTAGAAATGTGAAACTAGGTTGAAACGTAACTTACATCTTCTGCCGCAGCTTGCGTCACGGGTTTAGGACCAGCTTGTTGAATTGTAGTGTCCACTTGACGGGCTGCTTCGTACCTTGGTACAGAAGATTTTAAAAAATTATTTAATTACACTTCAATTTGAAAAGTCCAGTGAAAAAAAAGCAAGCACATTTATTGGCTAATAAAAGGGGATTTTTGAAGGAGGAACTCTCCAAATACTACGTATAAATGAAACATACTAGATTGCAATTTTAATACATTAGAATAGTATTTATGCTATGATTTGATATGTTATATCAGACCGGAAAGGTGGACGATAGAGCGTGAGCACCTGTAGCACGCTGTAAATCATGCATATAGCGTTTTATTGTCAAGCAACCAATATCTGGAAATTGTATCATTTGTTCCAAAGACCTTTAACCATTAAGTCTACAGCCTTCTGGAAAATAATTGAATGTGATTTCCCCACAATTATCTCCTTGCACGCTATGGCTCTAATGCTACATAATTCAAGTCATTATCAGGTCAATCATTCAAAAACATGGCTATATCGGTTTAGTCAATTAACATTTCACAAACCTGCATAGATTGACATACCACAAAACAACAACCTTAAGTTCTAAAGATATAAAAGACCCTTAAGATGAGAAGGTTTCAACATCTGGCTATTGCCTATTAACGTTTCTTCACCAGCATTTTTCGCGTGAGTTTCTGACAGTTTTGTCCTACGTTTGCTATATGAATTCTTACATGTGGTGCAAAATGGTGCACCTAAACTGTTCAAGGAGCTCTTCTTTCCAAGCACCTTTGTTTTGTGCAAGGCAAGGCCTGGCTATATGATAGATACGTTTCTTGCATCAAAAGCAATGCTGTTTACTGCCTATAACAAAATGAAAACCAAAGAAATGGTTCTGAGGTACGTACATGTTCTTTCCAAGTTTTGTCACTCTGTCACCAAATAATTCATATGATCCAGCTTTATCAGCAAGTTGATTTTTGACTGCAGTTTTAAATGTAGTTGTCTTTGTTTGCTTTCCATTGTCAAAGAACCTATCAAAACAGGTTTTATTGGCAAATTACAGAAGCTCAAAATTAAAGGAAGCAAGCGAGCAATCTTAATTGCTGTCCCATTCTTTGGCTCTAGCAGCTATGAAGCTAGTGTGGGTCCTGATACTGATGTGGCCTCATTCACCAAACTTCACCAAACACCAAGCTGGATTGGCTGAAAAGCTTGTGGAGAATAGTTCCACAGCCTGTGGTCTCAGGCTGTGCCTTCTTGTCACAAAGTGTGATTTTCAATTGTGAAAAAGCAGCAGTGTTTTCAGATTCTTGGATAGTTAAAGTATTGTCTTATTGTGCATTGGAACTTCCATGAAATACCTTGAGGCAAGAAGGCTGGATTGAAATAATTTTGGTGAAATCAAATAGCTTACCTAATTGTTCCTGGCACTTCAGTTTCCCATGGGACTTGTCCATTTTTAGGCAAAATAAATCTGCCATTTGGAGTTTGAACCTTGTCTTTGAGAAATATTGATACCTAAAATAAGTGTTAATTAGAGACTTAGTTAGACCTGAGATGAAATAGTTTGCAAATAGAAAATATGGAAAACAACACAAAACATGGAATACATTGAATGCAGGACTTGTTTATTGTTGGTTATTAGGTCTATAAAATGGGAAAACGAATTTTAAGAAACCTTCGTCCATACTTATCCCCAATCGTTGTGAATATGTTTAAGAATACATGCTCTTAAAAAAAGTATCAAATTTTATCCATATTCTATTGAGGTTGCAAAGATCTATAGGAAAGAATGTTGCATACTCGTATATGAATGTCTTGAAAAAATGACAAAACTGTCATTCTAATGAGTTGGAACTGTCCAGCAGTGAGATTTCCATAATGCTGAAACATAAAGAAATTTAATTCAAAAAACAAAGCATCCATAAATTAGCAGTTAGGTCTCTGTCATATGCAAAAAAAGCTCCATATGCCAGGCATGTGTCTCAGGCCATCTAAAATGACATTAAAATCCCCTATAGCTTCTATGGTGTGGTGGGTATTATGCACAACTGTGAATTTAATTGTCACACAATGTTTGACCATTGCCTATTTTGTGGACAGGATTTTGTATGATTTGCAGAAAGAGTGCCTCTCACAATCTAAGATTTTAAATGTATTCCGCTCACAAGTGGAAAAAGTATCTGCATCTTACTGGTAGATAGATAGTTATTGCTTGAAATGGACCCATCGGTCATCATTAATAGAACCAGGCAGCAACAGGTTTAGTCAACGGAGTAGACTCTGATTAGACAGAAGACCATCAAATGTGGATTCTTCATCAAATTTAAAACAACTGCTATAAAACACTTAATCTAGCAACAAATTTTAAAAACGTCTTACCTGCTTCAAAAGGGCATAAACGTTTTCAACTTGGTTCAAAACTGTCTCACTGTCTTTAACAAATTCGTAAATTGCATCCATGTGGTTCAAAGTGATCAACATAATGTCTTGGGGTCTTAAGCACAAACTTACCTAGACATAACACATAATATCCAATTACTATATTATTTATTTGATATATCTTATTATGCGATTATCATATGATCACTCATAGCAACAATGTCATTATCACATGATCACTCATCGTGATGAGGTCATTATCACATGTTTCATGTGGCCTGCAAGTAATGAAAAAGATTCTTTGAAAATTCTAGCATTTACAAACTTTGGTAGAGAGAGAAGTGACTAAATGTCTTTCTTTATATCTCTAACAATAAGCATTTTCAAGATTCTTGCTCACCTGGTGCTTAAAAGCCATGGTCATCAGGTCATACAACTGCAAATAAAGATATTTAGATTATGAGATGAGTTTTGAAAACAAATTAATCCAAGATAAATGAGACACACAACAAACAATCATAATAAAGAAAACAAAATTGCTATCCAAGACTGGCTAGGAAAAGCACAGATTGAGACTGGGTTAAGCACCCATTGAGGAAACTCAAGCCCCGAAAATACAAACACGTACCTTGTCCATGCTGGCAGAGTTAAGCCTCATGATAGATGCATGAGCAAGTTTATCAAAGACGGTTCTCATTGCTTTCTTTGAGTAAGCATCTTGTGGCTTGAAAAGCTCATTCATGAAACGACTGTTGAGCATTGTACCAACAATATCATGCATCACTTGATATGAAAGGGAAAAATATGTTTGGAAATTGTTGTAAAATTATCTATTAAGAAACTCTCTGGTTTAAGCAGGCACAAAATGAATATAAAACAGATTTATGGACTGGGATGGGCTAGATGTTTCAATGATGATGGAAAGGTTGCAAATAACAGGACTGCTCGGCCTTAGCATTTAGCAGGCATTTGCACTTCTTATGCTTGGCCTATGAATGAAATTCCATCGAGCTAGGCCTATTTCTTGCAAAATTTCTTGGCAAGATTTGTTACCCAAATTTGGCGAAGAAAACTTTCGCGGTGAGGCAGAGATATTTGCAGTAACTTGCATATTTTCATAATAAGCCATCACTCTCATGGGGTTGCTAAGGACCACCCGCTATGTTAGCATTGGTTATGGAAAGACAGTCGAGAAGGGAGGGCCTAAGAAGGCAGGTAGGCCTAGAGATTGCGTTACCTTTTTTCGATTTTTCCTTCGGTATGTTCTGGGCTCGTAGACGCTGATCTAAGATGTACATCATCTCACCACCAAGGTTTAGGAAAAGTATTGGCAACGTTTTCAAAGACATGTTTGCAATTCGCTGTTCCCAATAGCAAGAGATCTGGCAGTGAAGACAAATGAGATGGCCTGGATGAAAATGTTGTTGCACCTGCACTGTAAACAAATAATTCCTCATGGAGACCTTAGGGGGTTGGGTTCTGATGACGTAAATACATCTTTCAGCAAATTCACAGAACAAATAATTCCTGTGGTACGTAAAAAGGAAAATGATGGATATATGCAAAATGATAAATGAAAAGGCCATGTGCAGCTGAAAATTATAAAGAAAGTAAATGCATTAACAATTTTCTCGGTATATGAACTCTTTTGCTAATTTTATGAACTGAATTTATACCTTTTTATTGTAGGATTCTTTCTGGATTTCATGTAATATGATATTACTATAAATTCCCGATCCATTGTTACAGTTGTTTAAAAATAGGGCCATCGTAAATAATATTCCAATGACTAAGGCCTTTGCAAATGTTTAGTAGTTATTTTTATTTTTATCAAATTTCGCTTCACCATTTGGTAATAGCCATAGATGTCTAAATAGCTTTTATCTAATTGCATTTACCATTCCTTTTGGATCACATAACAAAATTCAAAAACTTTTAGATAACAAAAAATAGACACTGCATTTGATTTGATAAAAATCGACAATTCTTCTTTAAAACAGTTAGAATTTTAAAACAGTATAATAAGTAAGTTAAGCATATAAAAACAGAAAATCTGCCTGGTAGGGCACTGGGAGATAAAAAATCTTTCAAATATCTACAATACACTAGCTACTGGTGAATCCTATGGTTAATTGGTTTTCCACGTTTCACTTTGATCATGCTATCTATACAGAAATGGCAAGGCAAGGTATAAGTTACCCAAATTCTTCAAAGTTTGAACAGTTTCGAGGCAATATTGAAATATCCTTCGATTTGTAATAGTTTTACCATTAAGCATTATGAGCAATCACAATCATTTGTAGCTATTAATTAACTGTACACAGAGATGGATGTAACTTCTTAACATTGAATATATCCTTCAGTTTCAAAGTGAAGTTATTCGAAGCGTTCCTCTATCCTTTTTTGTACATACGCAAATATCTGCACGACTCTAACTCTCTGAAAGCTTCGGAAAGTCTCCTCTTAAAAAACGTCGAATTTTCGATTAAGGGAAACCCAATAGGATTGTACATCCGTTCATTCGTTTGATTTTTCTGCTGCTGTGTTGCAACAATCGAGGCCCTTTTTTCTTGTAACTGTGACACTCGCCTCTTTTGGTTCAGAGATTTCCTACGAGTATTTTTCTCATCATCTGTACTGCCTTGCATATTACCTTTAAAGCTCATTTTTCTTTCAGCAAGCTGTGACAAGTTTTGGTTCATCGGTGGAAGCGCAGTGCTCGTGTTATTCCGAAGCAAAGAAGGCTTTCTGACATTTGTGCCCACACGACTCCCGAATTTGCTTTTGATAGTTCCATTTCGTATTAACAAGGCATCGATATCTTCCAATACTTTGATATCTGCTCGACTAAGCCTGGGCAACTTACCGTCATTTTGATATTTGGCATTAGCCTTTGTTCGATCATTCCTATCAAACTGAGCTTTTCTCGTTCTGTCTATTGGTGGGACATGTATGACGTCAGGAGCTTGGTCTTGGGACAGCGGAAATGTTCCACTCCGCCTTCTTCCATGCTGAATCGGAGCCCTGAGTAAATTTTGAGTGCTTTCAGCAAGTGAGCCGCGCTTTCCGTTGTCTCCTTTACTTCTTTCCAAAAGTTCATCATTTTTGGTGTAGCATCTTTTCTCTACAAGACTTGAATCCCACTGCACGCTGACTTTCTTCCTTTCAGTGGAAATGGAATCTCGCCATGTAATTTCCTTATACTCATCGAATACACAATGATCGGTAAAGTTTTTGCCGTCTTGCATTAAGTTTCCAATTTTGTCTCCGCCAGCATCACTGATCGACAAACCGGAAAGCGTTTCTGAAGTATCGCCAATATCATCTCCGTGGGCCTTACTCTTCGCCTTTTTAGCACTGAATGTTTTCTCCCTTGTCCCCCTTAAACGTATTCTCATTTTCTTGAGTTGACTTAGTTTACAAAAGCTCTTCCTCCTCGCTTTTTCATATGCAATACGCTTAGTGATTTCGCGCAGTTTGCTAAGCTGCGCCCTTTCCGAAACTTCGTCGTCATCGTCATCGTTGTTGGCAGCGTAACTGTAAGATCGCTGGGACATTGAAGATGTTGATGATTTACGATTTCCTTGCGACAGCTTTCGAGCATCGTCGTCGAGTAACAGCGACCAAAAACTTTTACGTTGAATCACGTTATTCGGAGGTGCTCTGCTTCGTAGCCTTTGCGCTTTCCCATCCATATTAAAAATACTCTGTCAAGTTTTTTACAATTTAGTTTTTATCAATCAAGGACATAAGTAAGATGCTGCTTCTAATATAATGACCCACACAGTCTTTGAATGTACAGTTATTGATTTCACATGTGATATCTCTCTGATTTTCAAAGTGCGAACTACCAGGTGATATACATTCAACTAGTTGCTAATGCCTTTCAAGGTCTTGACAAGATTTGCAAATGTGCTGTAAATTAGAAAACCTTTTTTGTGTCCTTTTGTTTAATCAGCATATTTCTCTTGTACAGATTCGTCCCGTTTCACACTTTGATGCGTATTTCCATCCGTTGCTTAGCATCCATTTCATCTTGCCCATTAACTCAAGAAGTCAACAATTTATACACATTCTCAAAGGTCTAATAATCAGTTGGCTAATGAGATATACCTATTTGAAACTCTCGCATAAGAGAAATTCCCTTGTAGACTTCGAACGAGTGAAGAAATTTGATTGTTTTCAATATTCATCCAACCGGGGACCAATCCAGAACGCTTAATTTTATTTACAACTTTGCTTCTTTCCTATATCGATATCCAAACAAAAACTTTTACCTAAAATTATTCATCCCCTCCTAATATTAAGCTTTAGCTTCAACTGTTTTGAAGGAATGACTCGAGGGGGTATGGGGTAGTGGACGCCCTCCCCCCTGCTTATAGAAACATTGGCTTCCTGGAAGGAAGAGGCCACTACATGGCAGCTTTTTCTCAGATCTGTACATTTTCAAGTCTTTTCCCGGGCAAAAGTGCTGCCTTTTTTCAATATCAACCCTAATGTGGCGGCTTCGCCGTTATTCCTCTGCTTGTTAATCAAAACCAGAATATTTACGTAAATCCACTCCATAATTATCACTCAACAGTCTAAGTTTATCTTGTGCCTGAAAGAAACAGTCACTCCTCGTTTTTACATCTTCTTGTTTTCGACCCACGCGTGTGCAAAATTGGTAAAATTGATCTCCAGTTAAAAAAATTTATGCCAAAAATAGATTTTATACGTAAATTGCAATAATAGTCTTGACTTCAAAGAAATCTGATAATAAAAACCTACGTATAGTAATTCAACAATATACCAAATATAGTTCGAAATTGATTGATTTTCTCCCTTAAGAAACTATAATTATGTCCTACGTATGCAAACTAAGCAAGCTTTTAAGAAGACGTGGTCTCCTTGGGATAATTAAGGCATCCGTGGGCGTTAAGCTTCTAATTTTCTGTATATTGTCAAAAGTAGAGGAAATAAACAGGACATAACTAAAAGACTGATGACAATAGTTGGTTATCTTAGGGCCCCTCATGGTAACAGTTTTAGCCATTTCACTCCCGGTGCTAATAAAACTATTCAATGATACCTAATACATTTGGCCCCTCTTCCCGGGGGTATTTGAATGATGACGATGGTGCAAAGAAGCCTTACAAAACTGTAAGTGCAGATTTTGAAAGTAGTGGTCCCCGTCATAAATGATCTTTAACTACCGTGGTCAACAAGCCACATGGCTCGTCCAGGGGTGAAAGGGTTAATAGGAGACGTGAGGGGCTCTGCTAAAAATCTATCAAAAGACAATACGGCTGGATAAAAATTTCTCTATTGAGCTCAATAGCTCCTAGGCATAGACCGCCTGAGAGCCGCAGCCCTAAAACGTTGGGAAACTTTGGTCTGTGAAGCAGGCTAGGAAGTTAGGTGCTTGAATTAACTGTCGAAGACATTTCAGCAAAGTCCAAAAAGTTGTTAACCTTCCTCCGGGCAAAAATGTGTCGGAAGACACACCTTCCTTGCGGTTTCTATTGTTTTTCGTGAACCTTCCTCCAGCTAGCGACCTTGTGACCGTAACTCTCCATTTCCGGGTCTCATAAAATAAAGCTGCTCGCCCGGTCAGTTTCGAATCATTGCCCAAGTGCTTAGCAAATATATGTCTTAGGCTACAAACCCCTTAGCCCCCCCTGGAACTGCCCCCTGATTTCAGGATACCAGGAAATGCAATGCAACTTGCTTCTGATCTCTGATTGGTCCACGTTCATTACCATTGCTTCCTTTGTCTCGTTTTCGCACACGTGGGTTTGTGCACACATGATCAATATGGCTGCTAAACGAACGTCAACTTGGGTCCTGTTCTTCGTACTTCTTGGTGCAGTCCTCTGCAAAGATAAGGAAGATGAGTCATGCAGAACGTATGCCGGAGGCCAAGTTTATCCTCAAGAAGTAAAGACAGGACTTGACCATGCTCTTCACTGGAGCAAAGCATTGAGTAAGTATGGGGGCTGTGCACGGCTAGGCAATAGGCCATGATATATACAAGGTCAGCTGGACTCCATGGAAACTGAAATCCCGACAAATTATTGAAAATAAAAGTGCGTTTGTGCACCTCTATTTTTATGCATTATCTTTGGGCATTATCATAAGATAATGCTGGAGACTGGCTCAACCAACACACATGACACACACAAGTTTAGAAACTGTAGTTACAAAAGCGTTGCCATTCTATATCCTTCACTGACGCGCGTGGCCACAATCACGTCTACATGATCCTTCACCAAAGCTGCCATTATAACCGCTGTTTTCCTTTATATAAATAAATCAATTTTTAATGCCTTTTCAGCAACCACTAGCAGCCCGGTAGCTGCATGTTTGTTCAGTGTTCTAAGTGTGCAAGACATCAAAAAGCAATCAGTTTGTAGACTGCAAGTAGAAACTGATGCAAGCATTATTGTGCACTGGATTGCGAAACATTTGCACTGGTCAACCCTTAGGTATTTGTAAATTCTCATCTGCTAGAAATTTGCAATTAAAATTCAGACTGCTACATGTGTAGCCTTTGTGTTAAGTCATAGCAGCAGAGCCCTGGGTTCATAACCCCTTGCAATCCCCCCTCCTAACTGCATTCCCCTCTTCTGACTGTATTTGATATTTATACCATATCTTGAAACGAGATAAATCTTTTTTAGTTTCGCAACCAGCGCCTTACTGGGAAGGCAAAGCAGTTGTCGATGGAGAATTCAAAGACCTGAAGCTCAGTGATTTTAAAGGAAAATATTTGGTGTTCTTTTTTTATCCATTAGATTTGTAAGTAAATTTGAATGTTCTATCACCATTTCCTTTATTCTACAATTCATCTCATTCTTGCATGCTTTTTTGGTAATGATCTAGGTGATCTGCTATTTGTTCCACACTTTCCTTTTTTAAGGTCTGCTTATTTCTTATTATTTTCTCTTTTAGCACATTTGTATGCCCAACAGAAATAATTGCATTCAGCGACAGGATTGATGAGTTCAAGAAACTTAACGCCGAAGTTGTTGCTTGCTCTGTTGACTCTGTTTTCACTCATCTTGCATGGTATGTTGATTAACGTTTAGCAGGAAATTCTAAAATTCCATTCTACTATTTGCTAATCAAATGATTAGAGCAAGTTATACCCAAAAAAGTTAACTATCTTTGGGAGCACTTTTTAGATGTTATGTTGTCAGGCATGAGCATACTGGATTCACCAACCTTTATTTGCATACATTTTGTCTGACAAATCATCCATTCATAGCCAAATACATATTAGTGACAAATCATCCTGTTAAGAAAAATGAATTTCATATGAATTTCAAATTTGTCTATTGATTAAGCATTGCTCCCCTGCCCCAAATATTAAACAAATTCATAAACATCAAAAGATTATATAATTTTTTTTCAACTTCGTTCAACAGGATCAACACTCCAAGAAAACAAGGTGGTCTTGGAAAGATGAGAATTCCAATTCTGGCTGATTTAACAAAACAGATTGCCAAAGATTATGGTGTGTTACTTGAAAACGAAGGCCATACATTAAGGTATTGTTAATCATATGGCTATTACAGCTTTAATTTTTATCAATCACAATATTGCCTATGTTATGATATAAATGTGTATATAAAATATATAAATGTTAAAAACATAGGAACACAACAGGAATATATGCAAACCATGAGGGTGCTACCCAATTGTAATTTTTAGTCTCGACCTTAGGAGGAGTCCAACCTGCGCTCGCTAAATTCGGAATATATATATATATATATATATATATATGTGCATATATTTGTGCAAAATGTAACATTCAATAAAGGCTGAAAATTTCCTGGTTATATAAAGCATTTAAAAATCTAAAGATCTTGGGAAAGGTCCAGGAACACCTACAGCAGGGGGCAGCTGGAAGAAATTGCCTCAAAAATGCTGAATTCTTTGATTCTGCTTTTCCCAAGATGTTGCCCCCGCTTACCCTTGAGTGGGGCAGAAATCACTGGGCTGATTTCAGCTAGTTCAAGTTGTTCAGGTGGGAAAATCTGTTAAATATTCAACCTAACTGTGACAAATATTTTTATGGTTTTGTTATTTCAATTTTCTTTGTAGAGGGCTTTTCATTATTGATGACAAAGGCGTCTTACGTCAAATTACAATGAACGATCTCCCTGTAAGTATCATTTTCATGAAATAAATGCATTATCTTGGTTAAAAATTGTGTCTTGAAGAAAAGAAAAAAGAATTTATTTTCATTCTGCCACAAGCATAAAAACAACTATTTCCAATTGAAACAATGCTACATGTCACGTTTTTACTGAACATAACAAAACAAGATGTAACAAACGAAACATGGTGTAAACAACCCAAACAACTAGATTTGAATAGGCAGAGGGAAACAGGTCTTGTGTCCCTAGAGTATCGATTCATGCGTTACAAAGGGCATTATGCACACCTTGAAGTTTTTAAATATAATTTAGTTTTTCCCTCTGTTAAAGCCTTTTCTACTTTTATATTGTGCTATGTTCTATTTTATGACTCTTTGAACATTTATAGGTTGGAAGATCAGTTGATGAAACGTTAAGGCTCGTACAAGCTTTCCAGTACACAGACAAACACGGAGAAGGTATGTGCAAAAGTGATAATTGAATACCAAAGCAAGTGGAATGTATTCTCTTCCAACAATTAGAAGTCTTCCTGCAATAAACACATGTTAATTCCCTTCTGTGTAAATCTTGATTTCACACTTATCTGGAAAGTTCTGGTTTACGCACAAGTGAAATCTTTTGACAGAAGATGTCTATTATCTTAGTAATTTGTGCTGTTTATATTAGTAAATTAGTGTGTTAACTACCACCAGCTTTTTTCATTGGATTTAACTCTTTATTATCTTGTTTTAGTCTGTCCGGCTGGCTGGAAACCTGGCTCAGATACGGTAAGTTAAGACACACATTAGGCAGGGCAGCTTCTACCACTTGTCATCATCATCATCCTCATTACATTAATAATATCTAGGTCCAGTTTGATCCGCTTAAAAGTGGAAGATGGGGTTTACCTCTGCCCTGAAGCAATTCTTTCCACCCCTCTCCCCATTTCTTACTATTTTCGGCCTTCTACTTGTTTCTACTATATCTTCCCTTGTCTTCCGATCTTTCTCCGACCATTAACTAACTTTAAAAGTTAGCGCCTTTCTTACTGCACTTGATTCTCTGTTAACGATTAAGGAAAGTGAACCTTTATCGGAAGAATTTTTGCTGTATTTGTCACCTTTAAATATAAAATTCATGGTCTCGCGGAGAGAACATCTTAGGAAAAAGCTGTTGGATTCGGAGGAGACCTCAATCATTCCTTCTAGGCTGTTGACAGCCTGTTTCGAATGATCAAAGAGAAAAGGAACGTCATCTCGAAATTTTAAAAAGGGAGTTTTTCAGGCATCAAAAGTGAATGTACAAAGGTCTACACCCGCCAAATTTTTACACCCTCAGCAAAGTAGCAACTTTGATTTGTCTTCTTTTTAATAGCGCTAAACGTTTTCAGTTTGAGGCAATTAGAGATTTTTTCCAATGGTAATATGCAACGGGTTAATATTGTTTGGTTCGGAGGAAAATCCCATTGCTTTGTGAACGACAAAAAACATCTTTCAAAATCATAATTTCCTTATAGATTGTTCCTGATCCCAAAGAAAAGCTGAATTACTTCACGAAACAAAAAGAAGAAATGTAAAGACTTGACTTTTTAAGATAATTTTGTAGTTAAATTCGCTGATGATCATTGACAAAGTTGTTTGAAGCTATTGCATAAATGTATTTGATGCACGTTCGACAAGAGATCATGCGTTGTTCTTTTTCTGTTTGCCTTGCATATTATGAGCTGTTTATGTTAGAGATTTTGTTTTCAAAACCAGAAACAAATCCGTGAAGAGACGTAGATAGATACCTATATGCAATCAATTTCGTATACTTCCAAATATTTCGCTTTCAACCCGTCTATAAGATAGACAGTTTTCTCGGGTTGGTATGTCCTAGAAAATTAAAAGGTTCAAAGTCTTGGCACTGTCCCATAGATTAACTTTGACTCTCACATACTGCACTACCTTTGTACCCAAAAAGCTTATCTTCTCTTCTATTAATCCAATTAAGCCAGCCATATCTGCACGATTTGTTACAAAGTTCGATTTGAATCAGTAGATTAACTTTCTAGGCAAGTGCAGAATTCGAGAACTGGCAGAACTGTCTTAACAAAAATTAACAGAACCTTGGCATTTTGAAGTTGATGTTTTTGTTAAAATTGGCTTTCATAGTCTTATTCTTATTCCAAGGCACTTGTTCCACGATTCCATTTCCAACCTCGTTATCATTAAGATCTTTGACATATTTCCCAGTATCCCACGCGCCTTTCTCCACCAAGTTAATCATCATGGCGGCTGCAAGAAACTCTCTCCGAGTCGCGAGACAAATTGGCGTAAGTATTTTGCACACCAGAATATACTATTTACGTACCAACAACATCAAAAGTATTTTACATTCGTTTAAAATACAGGTAAGCAAAAGCTGTCGCTAAAAATTACGCGAGAGTGAAGAAGACCTATGAAAATACAATCAATAAGTCAGATGGCGATTGATTTTACAAAGAGAAAATTTAACCCGCAATGTCAAACCCTGTACAAAACTGTGGCAAATGAGGTGAATTGCTTGGGGTTGGCTGGAATGCCTGCTCCTGCAAATCTCCCTGCATTTGCAGTTTTGAGCATACACTTAGCACCCCCTTGCCTTCCTCATAAAAGTCTGACAATATTTTATATGAAAAGAAGATCATGATGCTAGATGAGACGTATGAGTGCACAAGGGGAAGAATTTTACCCTGGGATCTCATGAATAGTAACATCAAATGTGATTAACTTTATGATCATACCCCTGTGCACTGTTGTGGACAATTGGTTTACTCTGGCTGCCACACCTGGCTGGAAAACTTGCATGGGCTCGCAGCTTCAATTTCCTTTGAGTCGATGTGTCGCACTGCCCCCTATCATTTGTCGCACCTTATTTTGTTACATGAAGTGGTACAATATAGGCGTTTCACGCCTCCATTGTGATGGCAAACAATGGGGGGGGGGGCTTGTTCAACTTGAATGGAGTACTAATAAGAAGGGAAAGGGGTAAAAACACACAAAGCTCATTAAATATTGGCTTGGTGTTGCTAACAACTCCTTGAATTTTGTCGCATGTCAGCGTGTAAAAGGCTATGCTCGCACGTCGCAGCGGAAAAACTGTTGTTGGTCGCAACTACGCGTAGGCAAAAACAGGCATATTTTCCAACCCCGCTGCCACATTGCACCAGCTTCTGTTGTTCTTTGTTCTAATGCAATAAGTGACTCTATGTGAGGCATAGCATGGTCAGATTACACCCATGATCATGGCCTAGCTTTTGATTATGTTGCAATAAGATTTCTTCTTCGATTATTAAGTTCTCCAGTTTTTCTTTTCTCATGATGTGAGTCCTCTTTCCTTCATAACATTATATTTTCATTTTTGTAGGCCAGACAGTTTAGTGTCAGCAGCGCAGTAAGAGATGAATTGGCTAGGCCCCCAATGCAAATTTATGGAATTGAAGGGCGTTATGCACACGCTTTATACTCAGCAGCTTTCAAGAAGAAGTCATTGGAAAAAGTTGAAACAGATGTGAAAAAGATGCAGGTAGAGTTCTACGACTATAAAGCTGAATGTAGCTACTTGAATTAGTGAATGAGAAGAATTAGTTTCATAAAGGTTCAAAGTTTTAATGAATTCTTAACTTGTAGTCGTAAAGGGTCCTTTTATGGAGAGAAATGTTATCATCATTGTGGCTTGAGCATTGCCTCTAATGAGCTACCTTATTTTAAAACTAAAAAAACTACATTTAAACTAGCATAATGGACAGTAATAGTAATCACACAAAGACAATGACAATAAACTGCTAAATGAAGAATACAGTTTTTAGTGTTATTAGCAGATTTATGATATGCATTCCTTTGATCAAGAGAATTACGAACAATGATGAGCAATGGTGTAATATGATGTGTATCCATTTCTAGGACCTGATAAAGCAAGACAAATTATTCAGTGCTTTTATCAATGATCCAGTTATCAACAAACTACATAAGCAAAGTAAGTTTTGCAGAAGAACAGCCTTTTATGATATTTTCATGATAATTTAGAGCAAAATGGAATTAGGGATAAGAAAGAACTTGATAAGGCTGGGCAGTAGACTAGAATAATAGGGTAGATGTTCCATGGGGTGAGGGGTTGCACAGACTGCATTTTTTTTCTAATGTGCACAGAATTAACAATTGAATGAAATAAATCCTGTAGTTATCTCCATCAAGGGAAGTTTTGAAAGAAAATTTAAGAAATATTATTCAGCCCTCAAAGCCTTCTTTATCATCCAAATTAAGCTTTGGACAGTGCAATTTAAGTCCAACAACAACCCACCAGTGTTTGATAACCCCCAACCTCTAATTAACCCCCAAAGATGTGATAAAAATGTTGATGTATTCATCTTGCATAAAATCCTTCTTCTCGTGTTCTTAGGTGTTGTGGAAAAAGCACTAAAAGAAAAGAAATTTGATGATCTCTTAGTCAACTTGTGTAGTATGTATAAAGTTTAGATTTTATTTTATGTATATATATATACGAGTGTTGAGAAAACAACAAATACGCCTAGGAGAGACAAGAAACTTTAAAGCTTGCATTTCTATGCCAATTTTCTGGATTTTGATGGCAAAAGTATAACAAATGTGTGTGGTTAAACACAGAAATTTGATTGATTATACTATGTGGTGTTCCCACTTTTTGTGTAGAATTTTGTGGCTTTAAAGATATCTTGAAATTTATCTATCTTCTTGATTTTTACCTCTCAGATGTTTTAGCTGAAAACAGTCGTTTGAGTGCAACTCAGGGTATCCTAAATGCCTTTTCAAAATTAATGAGCTCACATCGAGGAGAAGTTGCTTGCACTATTACAACTGCAAAGGTAAGAGCATCTCATTTGAGTTATTAATTTGCAAAAGTATTCATTGATTATGACAATTCTTTTCTTGGGTTCATGGTGAGGTTCGATCTTAGATTTTTAGTTTGAGATGTTATGTTTCCAATATGATACGAAGTGATGGCTCCTTATTTAGGCAAATTAAAATTCCCTCTTTTAGAATTCTTAAAAGCATCATTCCCTCTCTGTGTGGGATTTATTCAATGATGCTCTGATGTATCTTGTTTTGTAAGTACATTTGTCTTACCTTATTCTATTATTATTTTGAAGGCAATTGAAGCTGGCCAGCTAAAGGATCTAACTGCTGCTTTAGGAGGATTTATACAGAAGAATCAAAAATTGAACATTGAAACCAAGGTAAGACAGTTGAAAGCAATCATTATTGTGCTGATAATTTTCATCATCATCATCATCATAATCATCATCATCATCATCATCATCATAATCATCATCATCATCATCATCATCATCATCATCATCATTATCATCATCATCATCATCATTATCGTCATCATCATCATCATCATAATCATCATCATCATCATCATCATCATCATAATCATCATCATCATCATCATCATCATCATCATCATCATCATCATCATCATAATCATCATCATCATCATAATCATCATCATCATCATCATAATCATCATCATCATCATAATCATCATCATCATCATCATCATCATCATCATCATCATCATCATCATCATCATTATCGTCATCATCATCATCATCATAATCATCATCATCATCATCATCATAATCATCATCATCATCATCATCATCATCTCTATCCCTCTACAACTGTTTGGTTCACAGCAGATTTATGAATGACTGTTCTTTTATTCATTCATATTTTTGCTGGGTTCTCACATCTTCTAACTATATTTTTAGACTGATCCAGAACTGATTGGTGGTATGGTAGTTGATATCGGCGAGTACCATATTGATATGTCAATCGCAAGTAAAATTAAGAAAATGACAAACAATCTGCGTGATGCCTTATAGATTATTTGAACCTCTTATGTCTTTTGTAGAATACATGATTGTTTGTTGAAGGTGAGAACTGGCCTTTTTAAAGCTTTGTTTGCCATTAAAACCATGTGATCTGTCATTTCAAAACCTGTATGTTCTAAATGAATTCTATATAAAATTCGCTCATTCTAAGCTTTTATGGTGTTTTTTATGTTAAGTTGCGTTTGGAAGTAGCCTTTTATAAGCTAATAATTGATGATGTCTGGCCTCTGCAACTTAATAAAGAACATGCAGTTTGACAAATAGCCTCTGGTCTTGTATTTTTCAGAGAAGAGTTTTTGTCGCGCACGATTTTTGATTTCCTTTTTACTGTTTTCGAACAAATGCCGAGTTAACATCACAAAAAGACTTGAAAACACGCTATAGTGAACAGAAAGTATCGCATTTAGCATTGTGATCAATTCGTCCTGCTTCGCAGTGGCTTTAGCCTTTCAGATTTTTGTTTAGTTTCAGAATTTTTGGATTTTTTTTAATCGGATGCACAAATCAAAGATTTGTCCCTTTGATTCTCGGATGGACCACGGAACCTTCTTGCTTTTAGCAAGATTTGGGGATTTTTTACAGGGCCTATTCGTAAAGCTTCTTTGGTCAAGCATCCTCAGTTTCAGAGCCCCCTGGAAAACTGGCGAAATGCGTTAGTTATTATTGTATAGCAGTATTATAACTGGGGGTGAAAGGGGTTAACACCTGCGTCGGTACATATCGGTGAAAGATTCATAAACGTTGATTGAATGGAAAATAAAACATTTGAAGGCAATAGAATGACTTATTTTCATGAGAATTATTGATATAACAAATAGACAAAAATGCCGTTTCAAAAGTAAAATGTTTAAACACTCTTCGATTATAAATGATTTATCAATAGCTAAATAAATATGCACAAATTGGCATTTAAGGCATTTAATGAATAACACTTATTATTATTATTTTTATTCACGTAATCAAAATTCTCTTAAAATTGCACATATTAATAATGTAAAATATTTCAAAAACTGAAAAACTAAAAATGTTAAAACGGGTTATACTGAAATCAAAGCATTATTGCATACTATTTTAGATTTAGATTCCACATTGCTAAAATCGTTTTTTGAAATAGCCGAGCATTGTATCCTTTAAACTATTATTTTCAATGGATATCTTCTAAGGAGGCGCGTTCTTTAAAACCAGAAGAACCTTTTTGTTAGTAGAATCCAATTCCAAAGATCCGCAATTCGTTTGACGATCCTTCGCTATTGTGGAGGAGAGGCTTCGGATGCGCAAAGAAAGCATATAAATGATTCTTTGGATAATTATAAAGAACTAATATGTGCATAATTTACATAACAAGTCCAGGGCATACGTGGACTATTGATTTCTCACAATGAAGAGTGGTGTATTAAAGACAGACACTGAATCACGAGATGAATGCTGCAATAATCGCTATTGAAATACGGAACAAGGATATCAAGGTCGGAACAAGAGGTGGAAAGAACGCACGAAACTAGGTAAGAGTGAAAGTAAACCCTGACACTGGTGGGATAGAGATGATGAAAAGTTTAACACTTTGCTTGTGTTTCTTTGCTCTGAAGAAGACAATCTTTACACAAGGTTAGTTATTTACTAGTTATATATCAATCGAGCTGTGTTTGTCAATGATGTAAGCTCTGCCGTTTTGTTTTGATTTCATCAATAGTTGCTAGCGACTATGAATGCATTCTTGTGAGAAATTTGTAAAGAATGATCCACAATGATAAGATCGTGACGCATTAACGAATCTTCTATTGCAGAATGCTATTAATATGCCCTAGAGAAAATAGAGCAAGAAATCGCTAGCCTATTTTTCTGAACCCTATTTCACGCACGTTTTATAAGAGAACAGTGCATAATAAAATGCAGGTTTTTATGCCAAGGGCTCGAACCGCTCAAATCCTCTCACCATTTGCTGAAAAATTGTTAACAATCTCCCATACTTAAATTTCTTTTAGATCTTTCTTAGCAAAATTTCTCTTGCCCTTAGTTTGAGAAATCACCCTGCATCAATCACTGCCGTGTAAAGACACGAAAACATACCCTTTTTCAAGTCAAAAGGTGCTCTTCAGCGACTAGGTTTGCCACGAGGTTTGTTGAACTTTAAAACCCCTTGAACGACCCCTTGCACCCTGTCAATAGCGATAAATCTCCTATATACACCATTGTTTTATTGTAGTGTGTCGTGATAGAGACGTTCTGGACTTATCAACCAATGCTATTGATGTACAGTTTTTTCATAACATCCGGAGTTACTTGAATGGAAAATGCAGCAGCATCGATGCAGAGTATGGTATGATGCGACTAGAGGCCTTTTTATACGCACTGGACGTATTTAATGATAATTTAGGTATATTATATGGACATTCCATCGGTGCGTACATTTACGATTCTTGTCAAAATCCAAACAAAGAGATAATTTGTTCTGTCGCGCAGTCCGGCTCAATTGTGGCCTTGATTGGTCCGGAGGATTCAAATTCCGTCCATATTGGTTCCGTGATTTATTCCAGTTTCACCCCCAAAACTGCTATAGTAACTTACGGAGGAACAAGTGATGTTCTACGAGACAAAGAGCAGTATCCTAATTTGTTCCAAACTGTCCCAGGCGATAGCACCATGGTAGATGCTCTCACCGACATCGCGACATTCTATAATTGGACGTTTGTTGCTGTACTATACTCTTTTGACAACATGGGAAATGGTTTTAATGAATTCAAAACTGCATCTGCGAAGAAGGGAATTTGCATTAAATATTCTGTATCCATGAAAAAAACACTCGACGATGAGCTCTTTAGCAAAGTTTTAAAGCCGCTTAGAAAACAGAAGAGCGTCCGCGTCGTCTTTCTGCTACTTACCGACATCGAAGCTAAAAGGTTATTCTCATACATATCCAAACACTATTCAGATTTTGCTAATCTGCAGTTTATCGGTGGTCAACATCTAGGAGTGAAATCAGCTGTATTATCAGGCAGTAAGGACACCGATATAGGCTTAATTACGCTCGAATTTGAACCGCTTCACGTCCAAGAGTTTACGAATTATTACTTAGCTCTTCGCCCTGAAAAAAATGCCAGAAATAAGTATTTTGTGCCGTTTTGGGAGCAGGTTTTTAATTGCTCTCTGAAAAAAAATCAAACTGGAAAGAACTTCTCTACTTGCTTCGGAAATGAAACTCTGAAGGAAGGCAAAGGGTTCTTCAAGAATATACCAGTCATGCCTGTAATAGATGCCGTTTTGGCATTAGGACATGCTGTTAAGTTAGCTCTTGAAGAGAGATGTTCACATTTGACCCCATTGAGCAAGTTCAATTGCCTAGAATCGGAAAACGTAACAGAGACCTATTACAACGAAACTTATCTATCAGATACGGTCATATCGAAACTGCCTCTAGTAAAGTTCGCTTTTCCTGCAGGCCGCCATTTTGAGTTTGACTCGTATCGGCGTCAGAGGCTGAATTACTCTATATACAATACACAGTTGTTTGATGAAGATGTCAAATTTGTGAATATAGGGACTTGGCGACATGGCAATACAAACAAAACTTCTCGTTTTCAGTATCAAGACCGACTATTCATTAACACCTCTATCGTGAAATGGAGGCTGAACTCAACCCCAGTCTCCAGATGTGGCAAAGAGTGCGATAGGGCAGAGATCAAAGTTTATGATAGCGCATTCCCTTGTTGTTGGACCTGTCAGTCATGTCAATCAAATTCAATTGCCCTCAATAACACTTGCAAGGCCTGCAATGAATGGACTAAAAGCGACAAAACTGGCAGAAAATGTACAGTCATGCCCATAAAAGCAATAAATTCGTCTTCAGCATTACCCGTTGTTATAATAATCCTTGTTACTCTGTGTATCACCGTTGTTGTTGCCATTTTGGCTATTTACATAAAGTATTTCAAATCTCGACCAATCAAAGCGACAAGTCGCGAGCTGTCTTTGGTGTCTCTCTTTGGCCTGTTCGCCATGTTCTTGACACCGTTAGCATTTCTGGCGCCGCCATCGTCTTTGATCTGCAACTTACAGCAGTGTTTGTTCGGCACAAGTCTGACTCTATGCAGTGTGCCATTATTCCTTAAAGCATTGGTTATTTACCGAGTCGTCAAGAAAGCCAAAATATCGACTGTAACTCCAAAGCTTTCCAAAAAGCGCTCACAGATGTCAATATGTGCTGGCCTAATTCTTATTCAAATGCTTCTTTGCGCCCTCTGGTTACAAGGCAACCCTGGTACGGTGCGAAAGCATATTTCAGCGGACAAAACTTACGTCATCACTCACTGCAAATATGATGTATTCAGCCTCGTTATCAATTTCATATACCCTTGTTTCATAATGGCTTTAGCGACAGTGTTTGCATTGCGCACTACTGCAAAGAAATTGCCGGCTACGGTGTTCGAAGGGAAACGTATGGCTCTTACGTCGGCCCTTACGTGTTTAATAATATTTTTATACCTCGCGTCTTTCACTGTATTTGTCAGTGACAAAGAAGGCTTCATACAGGAGTATTCTATCAGTTTTGTTTACATTATCATCGGAACAATTAATGTTTCTTGTATATTTTTCCCAAGGGTTACTTTTGCTCTTTCCCCCTCACCTGCTGATTTCCAGTCGCCTCATCTGCCCACTGCAGGCAACATGAAGGACCAAAATTCGGCAGAATGCACTCCAACACCAGATGTCATGCATAGGCCAGTTTTAGATGCAAGAGGAGAGCCACAGAAAAAGAAAGACGACCAACCCACCAGTGACAGTAAAGATGATGTCATATTTTTAAAACCAACTACAAAAAATGATTGACTTCATTGCTTGCAAATTTCAGCATTGTAAATTAATATTTTTCATTAGTTTAAGCACCTTTGTAAACAATATTTTAATCTCTTTTACGAGCATGCAGTCGATTCAGTGTTTAAACTTTTTCTCAGCTCCCCTCAGACTTAATCAGTTTCTTTCGAGATTGCCTGAGTTTTGAGTTTTGGAGCCGAAATCCTTTAATTTCTAGGGCTTTCACACTCCCAATATCCTGCAAATAATTTCATAACGAGATTTTTTAGAGAAGTGATATGGTTGAAAGGGCAAGACGACTCGAAGCAAGTAGCTTTTGAACAAAATTCCAACCGCATCTTTTCACAAAACTGAGTACTTTTGATACGCCCCCTTTCCTGTACCTCCCTATGTGACAAGCCTCGGAGTAATTTTAGCATAAAGATAAAAATTCCTCCATCAACTTTGCGGAGAATGCAAGAGAGAATTAAGGTAATTGCGCAGGAGCATCCCGTTGAATTTGGCGGGAAAACTGGTTGACTTGCAAAAGTGAAATATCTTTGACGACATAAAAACAATCAAAGAATAAATTGTGAGTATTTTCTTTTTTACAAGAAATTTTAATTGCTTTATGATTTAGATTCAAACAATTGCATCAGTTTTGATACCACCGTTTTTGAAGAATGAACCATGGATGTTGTGTCACCATATTTTAGGCCCACATTTTGGCCCATTCAGGCAACCGAATAGATTTAAATAGTTGCAATTTGTACTATTGTTAGCTTAAATCATGTCTTTATGTTAAATAATTTTAAAACCTAATATCCTTTTATTCAAGGGGAATCCAAAAGCAACACAAGGAAGATGGACTCAAATGGGAGCTTTAATTCAATGCTTGACGATACTTCCTTGAAACTCTATGATGAACTGAAAAGGTGATTGGAGAATGGTGCATATATTATCCTCATTAAATTTTATAATTGCATTTCAAACTGAATTCAGTTTTTGAGAAATGTAGCTGAATAGTAAAATCAGAATTGAAATATGGACTTTAAAAATAAAGTTGAGCAGAAAAGTGGGTATGGAAAAGTGGTTCTTAACTTTTGCTGCAAGAAATAAAAATGATAAATGTAGAAAAGTTAAAGTGCACCCTCTTAAGCCCCTTATTTTCTGCAGATCTGAGATTTAGTTATTACAATTCTGAGATTTTCTTTTGACATGAAGTTACTGTTTATTTTTTCTAGCACTACATATGATAAATGTGGAGACATTCTTGATGACATTGAAAATGGCAACATCCCAGATCAAAATATGCCACAGTTTGATTATAATAGCAATATCTCCATCAATGCAGGAGATTTTAATTCTGAGTTTGAAGTACCCCTTTATGTAGACGACATCTTAAAGCAATTTGGTATGTGTTAGCCAATTTCATTTTCCCTTAGCAATTTAAAAAGCTTGCCTTTTGTGGCAGTACCTATGCATAACTTCCTGTACCTTGTTGCATGCTGTTGCAGGTTGTTGCAAGTTGTTGCATGCTGTTGT
Source organism: Catostylus mosaicus (assembly GCA_964019065.1). Classification (NCBI taxonomy): domain Eukaryota; kingdom Metazoa; phylum Cnidaria; class Scyphozoa; order Rhizostomeae; family Catostylidae; genus Catostylus; species Catostylus mosaicus. Next base: position 7,089,873 of record OZ025197.1, read on the forward strand.
AGGATGTTGTAGGCTGTTACGTGTTGCTTCGTGCTGTTGTAGGCTGCTGGAAACTGTTGCATTTTGTTGTATTTTGTTGAATGACATTGCATCCTGTTGCATGTTGTTGTATGCTTTTGAAGGTTTTTTGCATGTTATTCAATGGTATTCTAGGTTGTTAGAAGTTGTTGCATGACATTACATTTTATTGCATACAGTTGTTGGTCATTAGAAGTTGTTGCATGTTGCTGCATGTTTTTGCATGTTGTTGATTGGTTGTCAAATAGTTGTCACAGTGTCCTCAACTAAGCGGAACATAATTTTTATCCCTGATTACAATTTAATAGAGCATATGACAGCAACTTAATTCATTTCATATTCTGTTCTAGAAAAAGACATGGAAGATAAAATAACTTCAGAAGTAGAAGAGCACAAGAATCGAATTTTTGAAATTCTGTCAAACTACAGGGAAAATTTAAGTTGCACCTTGGATGAAAGTGCCCCAGACAATGCATTATCCCTCCCTGTAAGTGTATAACATGTTAATACAAACTTTGAAATTGATTCTCTGATAGATATGATACCCATTCTGTAATGTAGCATCATTTATAAAGCCCTTCTCTCATCAGTTTATGAGAGGCATTCTGCACCACAGTCCCCTCAAAGATGTACCTTTGAACTTTGGACAAACAACTGGCCAGGGGATTTATTGGTTGACTGATTATTGAATGAATGTCTTGTGATTGCCTTTCTTTTGTTTTTACAGCCAATGGATACTGACAATCAACTCAGTTTTAATGACCAGACTCTTGACACATGTAAGTCCATCGATTGTCCATCGATTGGATCTGTGTTGCAGGGGAAAGGGGGAGGTACTCATCTTGGTCTTACTTGAAGGGGAATAAAAGGCTTGATATCCTTCAGGAGAATCATATTTGTTTCAAGAGTTTTTGATTTCATTGGCAATCAGCTAACTTCCATTCAGTCAAACATTTATGAGTTTATGATCATCCCCCCCTATCAACGGTTCCTGTCACTACCCCCACATATGGATAAATAAGGGATTGTCATTTCAACAGGGCAGCTTTTTAGGCAATTTTTTGGGAAGCTGGGCCAAGATTTTGCTTCTGAAGGGACACATATCCACACCAATCTTGATTTGAAGGATTAGGGGCTGCGTCATGGTAGTTATTTGTGTACAAAATAGGTAGTTATATGTTACATCCCTATCTCTGTTAGAGAGAAGAACACCTTATTATTTTACATTATTGCTGTGTGGTTTCAAACCTAATTATCCTGGTCACAAAATGTGCCAGTGTGTAAAAATAAACTTTAATTTTCCCTAGGTCCTCTTCTTCCAGGTTCTGACTTCCAAACTGCAAGCTATTCTGCTGAACAGGATGTTGCTGATCGGTATAAAATGTTTATATAATACCTGGCGACAATCATTCTGTTTATCGGGACGAAAACGTTCCATTAATTAGCGAGGCATCCTTCTTATTTGGGTACAAATTTCGCCATTAACTTACATAAAAATCATCAGGCTCATTGAAACTAGACGCAAGCAATTGAGTTTTGGCCCGCTTCGAAACGAAAGGGGAAGTTTAGCTTAGTATCAATCAATGTCTTTAGCACATTGGGTGGATCACCCAAGCCCATATCACCCCAAGCTTTTGAGGCTTATAAAACTCTTAAGGCTCTATAATAAGATTTAAGGAATTACAGTAGGGGGCGAAAGGGGGCTAATTCCGTTTAAATAAAGACGGTATTGCTCTGGAGTGCTTTCGGTGTCCATGAATACTCTAATACCCATCTTTCATGCTTTCATAGATACTTAGAGAAGAGCCAAGCAGAAATTGAACATAGCATAGACAGTCAGTTGCTTGAAATAGCATGCAGTTGCTTCCAGATTTATAGACAGTTAGATAGTCAGTTATCGGCAGAAACTCTTTGATTTCAATGTAGTAACTACCGCTTGTTTTGATTTACTAACTTTATCATTTTTTGATTCAACTCAGAGCCTTATATGAGCTTATTCTTAAGTGCCAAATAAGCTAGGTTGTCTTAATAAATGGGTGAGTGTTATACTGAAAACTGAGCAATTTTAGAATGAAAATATATGCCAGTTATTGATGGTTTTTTTTAAAGTTTTAGCTCGTTTGCTCTCCATATTTTGTCATTGTTATTGAACAAAAAACTACAAGTTACGATCTAGTTTTGAACTCTCGAGTTGTTGCTATTGTCATGAGAAGAAAAAGGCCATGGCCAGTTGATTATGGAAAATCAATTAATGCTGGCAGGCTCCTATTCAGGCGTGGAGTGGAATAATTTCTATGTCAGAACACAAAATCTTTTGAGTGCCAACAGAGAGTGATTTCTTTCTTTCAATTACTGTAGCGCACGCCATCACGTGGCCTCTATTCTCTTGTTCCCTTACCATTTTCAACAACCTCCCTTACTCCTAACAGCCTTCTGCCCATCAGGCGCCTTGACTTGTGAAGACTGCTGCACCAAGAAAGTATATTTGTGCGTTAACTTTTATTTCTGTGTATTTGTGCCATTATTAAGCTATAAGATACAGTTATTCAATAGGATAATAACAAGAAATTTGACATAGTTTATGACAAATTAATTGACAAATTAATGATACTAAGGGCAACTGTTGTTAAAAGCTGCGGGGTATAATTCATTGTAGTATTTCTTCATGTGAATTTCTCGATATCAGAAGAAGAGTGATTCCAGAAGCTGAAGTGACTATAAATCCTGAAGCCACAGCTATCCATCCGAGTATGAAAGACCAATCATACTGAAAGCCATTCTCCCCGCTTATGTAGCTTTGTGTCTCGGTGGTGTATACTGCCATGCCAATCATAAGGAAGGCACCTAGAAATTATGCAAAGCTATTAAGTTATGCAGAGAGGCATGCATTAGGGGGACAGCGGAGGCTATTGCAAGAAAAAAGTAAGGAGAAAGTAAACAAGTAAGCAAGCAAGCACCTAACCAAGCAAATAAGTAAGCAAGCAAGCAAAAATTTTGTTTCTTAACCCAGGCTATGGTTTTGGCAGCTCTCAGCTGATGTGGGTCTGGGATGCCAGGGCCTGGCCCTCAGGATTTCTCCTGATTACCCATTCGCCGACTTTGAAAGGATGGACAACTAGGTAGAGAAACTTGTAGAGGTTGAACAGGTTGCGGAGGAATGTTCCGACTCTGGCCTCGAACCGCAAGCCATATAGTTCTTAGGTTCGATGGCCTCTGCCTTAACCATTCATCCACGCCCCTCTTCCCCTCAAAAGATAAGCCTCATTCTTTTACTTGGCGTTTAGTTTTGCCATTAGTTTTTAAAGTCTTGTTACCATGTTCTGGAGTGCAGCAAGTGTTGTTGGAAGTCGGTCCATAAGTTAGTTGAAGTTAGTATAGTGAATCACCAAAGACTGAGGCATAATTGTTATCCGGTATCGAATGTGTAGGCTTAGTGAAGGACACTGTTATTGCAAGCACTACCAACTATTCGCGTATTTAAGTTGTTCAGTTTGGCAATATGCTTCTATTGTAATAACAAACTTAAAACGAATCTTCCTCGATAAAGAGCTGTACTCACATGAACACAGTGATGCCAATGAAGCAAACTTGAGAAGCACTTTGATGGAAAGAACGCATGCCACAAAGCTGAAGCCTGCTCCAAGAACCAACATCGCACGAACAATGTTTATTGATCCTAAAAAGAAAGGAATGAATTCAAGCTCAGACTTGAAGCAGGAAAGGGAAATTAGAGAAAAGGGAAGCATGCATGAAGAAAGAAATAGGGGAAAGGAGAGAGAGAAGTGGTTCAGAGTAGAGAAGACGAGAAGAGAATGAGAAATGAAGAGAACTGAAGAGAAGAGAAGAAAAGGAAATGAAAAGAAACGAAAAGAAAAGGAAAGAGAAGAGAAGAGAAGAGGAGAGAAAAGAAGAAGGGAGAGCAGAAGAGAATAGAAAAAGCGAAGAGAAAGGAAGTGAAGAGGAGGAAGAAATAAAGGGATTAGAAGAGAAGTAGATCCTTCCCCTCCACAATGACATCACTGTCTTAAGGATCTGGTAGCCAAGGTGCAGGCGTTAGTTTCTCTCGGTTTTCAGGTAAGCTTTGTGGAGAAAGCCCCTTTGCAATAGTGAATCAGAAGATGGCTGAGGCTTTTTCTCATCGAACTGATATTTGAAGGCCAGGTTTTATGATATGTGGCTGCGGCTATGCTTTGTTTTATCTGTGAAAGTCAGCAAGAAAATCTGCCATTGAAATTACTTAATGCTTGCTTTTTAAGAGCTTAGCAACTTTGACACTTGGTTTGTATCGCCACCGCTCAACAGGCGTAGCTTGGAAGTTGACTTTTGTGAAGATCTTTCAAGTAAAATAATTGATTTAAGGCCCCTAAAAAGTTGAATTTGCTGTAATTTTTAAATATTGTTCGCAGTTGATTGATAAAAATCATTATCAATTGTTTATTTTCTGTAGCAATAGGCGTGTTATGGATTCATCGAATACAGAAGGCGTGTTATGTTAATCAGTTCTGTAGTTTTCTTTAGATTTTTCCGTAGAGGTGTGTCATTAAGTAGTAAAAGTTTCGATTTTCCACACCTTCCAAAACTTGAAATATTACCAGAAAATGAATGAATACCTAGCTTCAAAGGTGATGTTTCAGCCTCGAGATTCATACAAATTTTCATGACGCAAGATTGCCAGAGGCCCTCATGATATTTCCCAAGTGAAGTGTCTTTTTGTATCCAACTTGTTGTAATGATAGACATCAGAATCATACTCAGCACAATCACTTGCAGAATAACTATAATCACTTTAATGAAATGCTTCCAGTTGAAGCCCATCAATCCTTCCATGTTTGATTCGAATGAATAGACTGTCTGTCTCGGGTCTCCTTCCAACCGCATAAATTTTCACTAGGTGACATTATGCTAATTTCGCTAATTATGTTAATTTATCATCAATAATTAAGAAGTTCTCGCAGGAAACCAGCAATCTTGGTCGTGGATTTCTCACGTTAAAACGTGCTTTTACGACATGTGCTAAAGGGTTTAGATTTAAGACTCAAACAGAAAACAGTGTTTGTCAGCGGCGACAGAACGGGAAGGGGCAGGTCCGAAAAGACGCCCCCTTTTCTCTCAATTTTTGTGCGCCTCCCAGCCACTGCCCAAAACTTTGACAAATGCTAAACATGTTAGCTTTTTCCTTGCTTCATACGGTATTTGATCTAAAAATCGTCTTCATTCGCCTTTTTTTTATAGTCAAACGTTTTATGCTTTTAGGAGCGCCGTTCAGGAAAAGTTGTCTTTACGCTTTTTCATTCAATATTGATGCTTGTTATAATTATATCAGATGAAAATACTCGTAAAAATTGTATGTAAGATCTCAAGGGTATCCGAAATTCTGAAAGTACATCAACCAGGGAATAATTTCAAATTTTAACTTATTATGAAGCGGGTTTTTCCGTCTTTTTAAAGTGCATTTCCAAACTGGTCTAATTTCGAGTTCCAGTTTCGCTCGATCGATCTACCATCAACATAGTTCGAATTTAGAATTCGCCGTCTCTATTTCGTTTAGAAGATGGAAAATTGCATGCTCTTTGCTTCAAAAAATCAGCATATTTGGGAGCTATTACGGAAAATACTGCCGATTATAGCAAGGTAATGCAGATAATCATTTCAAGTATCTATTTTATGCACAATACAAGTTGATATTTGTAATTATATAGATCAATTTACTGTTGAAGAAATTGATATGTTAGAAACATGAGTTTAGAGAGTCCCTCAATTTTGACATCAATGGCACTTTACGTGAAAACTGGTGCATAAATTTTTATCTTTTTAGTCAATGTTTACAATATTATCTAAGAAGTTCAACAATTAATTACTTGGTTTCATTTTTATTTTACTATCTTTGATATGCTCTTGCATCGAATACAAATGAAAACTAGAATCTTTTTCTATATATTTAGTAGAATCATTATTGTTTTGAATATGAATGTCAAAGTATTCAGAGTTAATTGGACGACTCTCTCTCTTTCCAGTGCACAAAGTCTGAACACACGTTCTCTTGACACATAATTGTAAACGCGCTAAATATGAGTGGGAATTTCACCCTAGAATCTTTGAACAAAGACACAGGTACTTTACGTGCCCAGCAAGATGTCCTAAATGGAGCTGTGAATACTTTACTCTTGGTTATGTCGGGGGTCTACGTCTTGAGTAAGTTTGCAATATTTCTTGGTGTTCAAATTGCTTTTCAGAAGTATCTCACAGTAATATTTAACGGAATGGTTTGTTATTCTTTTGTGTATGCCTAAACAACCATATCTCCCTCCGTTTAACTGTAGTTTTTCTTATTTCTTGTCGTTTCTACTCATCTCTCTTGGCGTGTAATGATGATATACGAAACAGCCATATTTTGCGGTGCCGAGTAACTATTTAGCTGTGGAAGAAGAGCTGTAGGAATTTCGGGAATTCTTGGGTTAAAAAGTCGAATACCAAAACATACAAACATAGAACTGAAATTGCATTTTTGCTAATAGCAATGAGTTGATTTATTTGTGCGTTAATTTATCCGGGTGGATCTCAAAACTAGTGCCAAATGGCCATTATGGCAGATTTATGACAATTTTGAGTGGTATTCTGATCGAAAATTTAGTAAATATCAACGCACCAAGGAACGTCGGTAGAACATTTTTACTTTCAGGTTGGGCTCTAAGAAAACAATTATGTCCTGGAATTTAAGCTAGATAAATTATGAACAACTTTTCAGTTATTTTTTAGGTATGCAAGGCGGATTTGCACTTCTTGAAGTTGGTTGCATCAAAGTCACCAACGTCAATGAAATTTTGTTGAACAACATAATGGACTTAGGTGAGTTTTTTTTGTAATTTTCTGTCTTTCTACGATCAGCTTTGATTGTTTCGTTCCTTATATTCTTGTCCTCTTCCGCTCTGTCTGACTCTGCTCCATCTTCTTCGTTTTCATCTTCTCTAATTCTATTTGTGCTTCTCTATTTTCTTCTCAACTTCTCTATTTTTTTACGTCTTCTTCTTCCTCTTCTTCTTTTTCTTCTACATTTTCTTTCCTTGTAGTCTTTACTTCCTCCTCTTCTTCCCCTTACGCCTTCTTCGCCTTCTTCTCCTTCTTTTTTTGTTTCTTTGATGTTTTTTCTTCCTCTTTTTCTTCTCCTTTTTCCTCTCCTTGTGCTTTCTTTCGTTTTTCTTCTTTTTGATTTTAACTTTCCTTGTTCCTCAAATATTCTCTATAGAAGGCTCACTAATACCATAATGACTATCTGTCTGAATCTTCCTCTTGATGTTTGCAACAAGCAAGGAGTGCAAGACACATGATTATCCCCACTTTATTCTTATTTCATTGCAGCTGTGGGCACCATCTCTTATGTTCTGATTGGTTTTGGCCTATCTTTTGGCAAATCTGGTGGAGGATTTATTGGCACTACTCATTTTGCATTAATCGATTATGATGACATCACATGGATATTTTTCCAGTTTACGTTTGCAGCCACAGTAACTGCAATTGTTTCTTCTGTCATGGTCGGAAGGACCTGTTACAGGTAAAAAGTATTATCAATGATAGGTAGTTAATTATGTGATAAGGAACCTTCTGAAGAAGGTCGTTACCTAGCCTTTGAGGGCATTATAAGCTAAGAGATTTTTGAAGTAGTAATTGAAAGAACTTAGAATGAACAAGAATGAAAGACAAGTGCGTCTTTTACTGCCCAGTTTTCTCTCTCCTCGGCTGAGAACTTTTGCTTGATAGTACTTTGATCGAGATAGCACTGAAAAATATTTTCGAGAGTAGATCTTAGTGTAACAGCATCACTTGTAGCCATAGGTTGAGAAGAATATTGAGCTCTTTCGCATTCTTTTAGAGCCTATCTGATCTACGCATCCATAACAACAGGAATCGTTTACCCCGTCGTAGTACATTGGGCCTGGTCGAAAGATGGCTGGATGTCAAATGGACCTGGAGGACTCAAGTTCCAAGTAAGGAAAGAAGATATATTCTTGTGACTATTAAACCCCAATTAAAATTGATGCTTATCATCTATGTTCAGCTCAGAAGAGAGCATCGTATCTGGATGATAGAAAGTTTTAATGCTTCTCGTAGCCCTGTCTTGCACTAGATGGGGTCGTTATCTTCATTTTTTGCGGGCATTGGCTTATACTAGTGTACTGACGTGTATGATGCATATAGATAAAGACAATTTTAAGGCATATAGATTTCCGATGTTGACAGCTTCTTCAATCCATGACTTTAAATTGCCTTCGTCTTCAGTATTGTGTGTTTTTTCTTTAAAGGATTACTCTGGTTCTGCTATTGTCCATGGTCTGGGTGGAATTTGTGGCATTTGTGCCTCCGCAGTTTTGGGAAAACGAAAGCTGCAAGCTGATATCGTGGATATAGGATCGATACCACCGTCCGCTCCTGCACTTGTTACGCTAGGTAAGAAGACAATTTATACCCAGTATGTTATTGCATCTTAACCTGTAGCAAATTCTATTTGAAATGCGTAACGTATTTAAACAGTATTCTTTACAAGGGCATCTAAGAACTAGGGACGATTTGTTTGCGAAGGATTTAGCATTGGCGGACGTTTCCTACATAGGAAAGTTACATCATGGTTGTACTGATAACTGGTCGATTTTCTATAGAGTGAAATAGTTTGCTGCATAATTGTTTAGAGCATCTACGGATTAACTTTAATCAAGAAAATTCAGAATGAAATTTCTACCAAAACACTGAATTAAAAGGAGGTCCTATCTATATGTGTCTGGTATATTCAATGCGAAAGCAAACTGAAGTGACACCATTTTATTTCTTTTTATCTTTTATTCTGATGCAGACGAAAGTTTGAGTTGAAGTCTGATGTGCACCTTTTCTTTCGAAGGATACTTTATTCTATTCAATGGATTTCTGTGCTTTAACTGTGCAACCATAGGGGTGATTTCCAATTTTGGTAACAAGGACATCATCGCAAAAGTACTCATGAATACCGCTCTGTCTAGTGCAAGTGGTTGCATAACGACTATCATTGTCCAAGAGGTGATCCTTGGCATTGAACCAGGCTATTGGCTTCTACTTTCTACAGTTAATGGTGGCCTTGCTGGTTGTGTGAGTAGAAAATCAATCCTTTCTCTTCCCTCCTTTATTTTGCTGCTTTTTGCTGTACTACTATCTATAATATTGCTTTTAATCCTATTGCATTAGATTGAACTTTACAGAGTTAGGTAAACTTTACGGTCACACGGTCACTATCTGGAGGATGGTCCATGAAAAACAATAGAAACTCGTATGACACACCAAAGCATTGTCTATTTTCTATTCTATTTTCTAACAACTTTTCTGGACTTTTGCATTTTGCTCTTCAACTTCATTGTACTGAATCTATATTCTTGCTATGCTCTTTCTGATTTATCTCCGCATTTTAACAAATATGCTCCAAACTAGCTCCTTGTAGCACCATAATATTTAGCATTTTACTGTAGCTGGTATCAAAATTTCATTGGCAAGTAATGAGAGATTCTTTCATGCTGTCTTAGGTATCAATCTGTGCAAGCTGCGATGTTGTGTCATACGGTGGTGCAGTGATTATTGGTGGCATTGGAGGAGTGCTGAGCATGATCTGGGCCAAGATGTTTCACAAGACTGGTCTGGAAGATCCGTGTGACAGCACAGCAGGTTTCCTTTCTAATTCTTTTTGATAAGTCGTTTTCGTTGAAAAGTTAAAATTTGGTCAATTGGTTTTACTGTTAGATTCATACATGCTCAAATATGTCATTCAATATTTTTTAATCTCCAATATTCTATACACAGTGCATCTTTGTTGTGGCATATGGGGTACACTGGCAACCCCACTCTTTGACTCAAAGAGGGGCTTTTTCTACACTGGATCGGCAGCTTCATTGAGGCAATTGGGCTGGAATATTCTATGCTGTCTTGTCATAATGCTATGGGGCATTTCAACCATGTTTCCCGTGTACAAAGTTATGGATTTTTTTGGTATTTTGCGCGCTGCTCATGAAAAATTGGAACATGAATTAGCCTTAAAAGAAGCTAGTAAGTTAACTGTTTAGATAATTATGAATTTTGATATTTACTTATTTATGTACATATATTTATGTTATTTTCATATTTAATTTATTATTTAGATATGTAAAACAACTGGAAACCTAACGGTTTCAGTCCTGAATGGGTCATGTTTCCTAATGGTCTTTTGGCAATACTTCACGATTTCGCACAAGGCCTAATCTCTGATTTTCGAAATAGTCATCAACATGAAAGGCACTAGCAAACGGTTGTTCTATGGGTTGATTACACTCATTTTGGGTACTGCCTTGTTTGTTTGTTTATTTGTTAACCAAGGCTAAGTTTTTCTGGCAGCTTATCAGCTGATGTGGGCCTGGGGCACTAAGGCCTGTGTCCTCAAGATTTCTCCTGAGTACCCATTTACCGACCTCGAAAGGATGGACAGCTGGGTTGGCTGCACGGTTTTGTGGGGAGAGAGTGTTCAGCTGAGGTCTCGAGCCCAGTGCCTCTAGGCTCGTGAGTTCGCAGACCTGCGCCTTACCAACTCGTCCACGCCTGCTCTCCATACTATTAGCTGGCTGCTTCCTTGGTGCAAACAGAAAGATCTGGTTAAAATGAAGTAAAAAAAGTTATCATGCTTAATGTTTAGTGTTTAGTGTTTAGTGTTTAGTGTTTAGTGTTTAGTTTAGTTTAGTTTAGTTTAGTTTAGTTTAGTTTAGTTTAGTTTAGTTTAGTTTAGTTTAGTGTTTAGTTCAGTTTAGTTTAGTTTAGTTTAGTTTAGTTTAGTTTAGTTTAGTTTAGTTTAGCTTAGTTTAGTTTAGTTTAGTTTAGTTTAGTTTAGTTCAGTTAAGCTCAGTTTAGTTTAGTTTAGTTCAGTTTAGTTTAGTTTAGTTTAGTTTAGTTTAGTTTAGTTTAGTTTAGTTTAGTTTAGTGTTTAGTTCCTAAAGGACATGGCTACTACCAAATTATTACTTGTGTTTACAACTTTGTCTAAAAGATAATTTTCTGCTTTTTCTTTTCAAGATGAACCAGGCTCCAATCACGAAATGAAACACTTGGAGAGGTCATTTCTTTCGATCGAAGGTTCTTCGCATGTGTCAACAACAGTCAAGAAATCGCAGCCAGAATACAAAACTGCATGTGTTTCTGTTTCACCCTCAGATTTCGCTGAGGAGCATTGAAAAGGATTGAAAGTGAACCGAAGTGAACAGATTAATCGAAGCATTCAAAAATTTTACATTACTTATTTAAAGAATTCTAATGTTTTTGCTTTCTAGAATAATTGTAGTCTTTTAACAACAATTCCTAATCTGTGCGACAGCTAAAAATGTCCAAGGGGTGAATAAAGTGTCCATTGACAATCGCATTAACTTGATTACTCTGTTTGGTCCATACCATTTGGTCTATTTAGTCGATATTTTACTTGAATATTTTGAAGATGTTTATATCTATTTGTTTTTCTGCTCGGATCCAGTTCTCAAAGTTGATGACGGGCAATGTGTTGCGAAGGGGTCAGAACCATAAAAACCAAAGCAAAATAACACCATAGTATAAACAATAATTCAGTTTTTTCTGATGACGAGGGAGGAAAGACTTTTTACTGTCTTGTGTGAAATCATAGAATGTTTGCCGCAAAAAAGTTTGATTGCTCCAGGGACATGATCACATCTATTTTCTCCCTACCTAACTGACAATCTAGCACGTAAGATTTTGGATTACATTTAAGGCCATTTTGGCTGTTTAAGGGATTTCTTTCATTACTCCCTGTAAAAAAATGGCATTTACATAAATGGTATCTTTGTGGCATTTTTGTGTGTAGTTATTCCTCAAAAATGATGATCCACGTTAATTTGTATCGTAAAGCGCCAAGCTAATAGAGATGCTTCATTTTGAAACATAAATGGAGGGACTTTTTCCAAGTAAGCAACCCTTAATTCCAATAAATCTGTCCAGTTTTTTATTATCTTGCACATGTCAGGTAGATTTTCTACAAATTCTAAATTCTAAAGTTTTTGTCTTAGCCTTTCAGCATACAAACGTATAAAGAAAATGCTTCAAATTTTCACTTATTATGAAGCGGGTTTTCCGTCTTCTTAACGTGCATTTCCAAATTGGTTTTTTTTCGAGTTCCAGTTTCGCTCGATCGATCTACCATCAACATAGTTCGAATTTAGAGTTTGCCTTTTCTGTTTAGTTAAGAAGATGGAAAATTGCATGCTCTTCATTTCCAAAGATTATTCTTCGTTGAAGACCGGAACTTTCTGCTGTTTATAACAAGGTAATATAGCTTTTGGCTTCAAGTACAATTTCACGGCCAAACATGTTACAAGAATTATTTTAGTAGCAGTCAACGACAGAAAAAAACGTACTCTTTGTGACATTGCGATCTTTTGCCTGAAAATTTCGCTTGAGTTTTAAGTGTGATTGTTGCCGAACTCTTATCGTTAATGATTTTAGCATGAAAGATCTTTCCAGTGATGCAGTAATGCGTTTCTGTCGATTCAATATCAATTCAGCTATTTAAGTTAAGCAGTTGTGAGGACCCTCATGAAGATCAGTTTCGGCTATTCTAATTATTATTTTTATTATTACTGCTTCTTAGCTTGGTATTGAGAGTTGAAGTTAAGATATACAAATTTCTCTCTTTTCAGTAAACATTGCTTGGCGGCAAAAGCGAGAGTCCACAAGTATTCTTGAAAGGATCATAAAAATGAGTGGAAATCTCACTCTAGAGTCTTTGAATAAGGACACAGGGGCATTACGTACACAGCAAGATGTGCTGACGGGGGCTGCTGACGCACTGCTGTTAATCGTTTCAGGAGTTGCCATCTTGAGTAAGTTTGAATAAGTTTCTTTTTGATATGTTCTGCCACATGATGTGACATCAAAATAGACGTTGTTTCATGCAGGGGCGCACTTCCTTCCATTGTAAGACTGGGCAACGTCTTTTACCCTTCTATCGCTTTCATTTTACCCGGCATTTCACCCCTTTTCTTGGTGGTGCACAACTGAGCACGTAATAAACCGTTATGCAGCGCTCTTTAGCCATTTAGAAGCTGGTGCATATGATTTTCGAAGTGGAAGATACAATTTCTACACAAAATCTCAAGTATCATTTGCAAGCATATAAATTCTTGTATTTATTCACTGATGCCAAATGGATCTGGCGTACTATGTTCCAAGAAAAATTGAACGGAAATAGACACGTTGGTAGAAAAGATTTTTTTCCTACTATCTCCTAAAACAAGAAATTCCTTGAATATAAAGTATGTTGGATAAGTATAAACAACTTGTCAATTATTTTTTAGATTTGCAGGGTGGATTTGCACTTCTTGAAGTTGGTTGCATCAAAGTCACCAACGTCAATGAAATTTTGTTGAACAACATAATCGACTTGTGTGAGTTTTTGTAATTTTATGTCTTTTTTGCAATCGAAACACGCCTCCTTATCAATCAATGTTTAGAGAGACATTTCTCAGAGTTTTCTTGGTCTTTTTCGTCTTCTTCTTCTTTCCGTTCTCCCTCATCCTCTTCTTCATCGCTCTTTCGTTCTTCTTCTTTTTATTGCTGATTCTTCTTCCTCTTTTTCCTTCTGCTCTTTTTCTTGTTTGTATTCCTCTTCTTTTTCTTCCTTCTCTCTATTCAATGCTTCATTCTCTAATTTCTCTAATACTGCGATCTTTTCTCATGCTTTTCTACCAATTCTCTCCAGGTGTTTGCACCATTTCCTATGTTTTGCTTGGTTTTGGCCTATCTTTTGGCGAATCTGGTGGAGGATTTCTTGGCACTACTCACCTTGCATTGACTGATTATGATAACATCGCATGGATATTTTTCCAGTTCACGTTTGCAGCCACCGTAACTGCAATTGTTTCTTCTGTCATGGTCGGAAGGACCTGTTACAGGTAAGAACTGCTCGTATTTATCTGGGGAAAAAGACAATTTAGCTTATGGCATTTATTCAATGAAATATCGTCTGTTCTACAAAACCGTTTCGAAGTTCTAATCATTCATCTAGTTGATAACAATGCTGAATCACAAACATTTCAAGTATCTATTTGTTAGATTATCAAAATTCTATCATAGAAAAACAAGCAAATCGGAAGATGATTTTGGTACTTTTTTGCATTTCTGTAAGAATTTTTTAACGAGGCTAGGTTCATAGCCAACATAAACTCTTGGACGGATGGATGAACGGACGGACTGACGGACGGACGGTAAAGACGTTAATGACGAAATGGACGGTAAGGACGGTAAGGACTTAAATAATGGAATGAACGGTAAGGACGGAATGAACGGTAAGGAGGGAATGAACGGTAAGGACGGTAAGGACGCATGGACACAGGAACCGATGAGTAGATAAGTAAGATTACCAGATGGTGATCTTTGGAGAACAATGTTGTTGTATAAGCATAGGGTACCATTCCTAACCATACTTAACCAAGCCTTTCGCTTTCTTCTAGAGCCTATCTGATCTACACAGCCATAACAACAGGAATCGTTTATCCTGTCGTAGTACATTGGACTTGGTCAGGTGAGGGTTGGATGTCAAAGGGACCTGGAGGACTTCAATTTCAGGTAAAGATGGAACCATTTTACCCAGTGATATAGTCCTTGTCCTCTTATTTGCTACTGAGTAGCTAAACCATGCTGTGTGTTTCGTGGGATTTTCTCTGCATCCTCGATGTATCAAAGTCGCGTAAATTCTTGAACAAATTGTTGCATCAAAGTGAATTTGCTAAGCAGCAAAAAGTGCTTGAGGAAGATGCCAATTAGCATTTGTTGGTCAAAGAATAGACCCTTCCTGACCATTCCTTTTCAAGATGATGGAATTGTCTTGTTTTGGTGGTTTTGTATTACAGCTGCGCAGTCAGTCAACCTCTGCGACGCATCAATCTTCCAAATGCACTTATTAATACCATTGACATGTTCTCAATGTAGAATGTATTACCTGAAATTTCCTTGACATGACGTTTATTTTTATCTTTAATTGTTCAAAGGATTTCGCCGGCTCCTCCATAGTCCATGGTCTGGGTGGAATCTGTGGCGTCTGTGCCTCCGCAGTTTTGGGAAAACGAAAGCTGCAAGCTGATATTGTAGATATAGGGTCGATACCACCATCCGCTCCTGCACTTGTTACGCTTGGTAAGAGTACAATTTATGCCCCTTATATTATTGTATCTCAACCTGTGTTATATTTAATTGAAAATGCTTATTATTTAACGAACATTTGGATTAGACACCTATATACCAAGCAAAAAGTTATGGAAAAGTAACAACTGAAAAGTGGTTTCATTGTTGTTAAAGAAACTTGCCTTTTCTTTACAATGATATGATCATTATTATTAGTATTTAGCCTCGTGTTATCGATGTTATCGCACATGATCGTGTCTCGTTGACTCGTGTCGTGTCGTGTCGTGTCGTGTCGTGTCGTGTCGTGTCGTGTCGTGTTGTGTTGTGTCTGTTGATGCCATGCGCCATGTTCATTATTGAGTTAATGTTCAGGCGTGTCTCGTGCTGACAATTAAATTGTACTTTTGAATGGCCTACTTTATGAGTACTGCTCTTCTCTTTTGTCTAAATGTGCTAAATGGAGTTTCTAATGTACATATCTTGCAAATAAGCGATCGAGATAAAACGCCTTTACAAGCCGACTAATTTCTTGTTTATTTAAGTCAGAAGCAGGCAGTATGTCTGCCTTGTATCTACGTGAAACATCAATGCGTCCATTTTTGCAGGATACTTTATTCTTTTCAACGGATGTCTGTACTTCAACTGTGCATCTGTAGGGGCTATTTCTGGTTTTGGCGACAGCAATATCATCGCAAAAGTACTCATGAATACCGCTCTGTCTAGTGCAAGTGGTTGCATAACGACTATCATTGTCCAAGAGGTCATACTTGGCGTTGAACCAGGATATTGGCTTCTACTTTCTGCTGTTAGTGGTGGCCTTGCTGGTTGTGTAAGTAAAATATCAATCGTTTCTCCCCCCCCCTTTCTTTTGCTGCTTTGTGCTGTAATATTGCGTTTAATTCTTTTGCATAAGATTGCATTTTGCAGAGTTAGGAAAACATTAAGGTAACGTGGTCATTAGCTGGAGGGTGGATCATGAAAAACAATAGAAACTGCTATGACCCAACCAAGCCATGTATATCATCTTGTGAGGAAGTATGCCTTCCGAGTATGTTTTTTTCCGGTTGAAGGTTCACAACTTTTCTGGACTTTGTCATTTTATTCTGTATTTTTGCTGTGCCCTTTCTGTTGTATCTCCACATTTTAACAACTATGCTCTGGAGGCTTGAAGTGCCGCAATTTTAACAATTTTATCGCAGCTAGTATCAAAATGCCTCTGGCAATTAATGGAAGATTCTTTTATGCTGTCTTAGGTGTCAATCTGTGCAAGCTGCGATGTTGCATCATACGGTGGTGCAGTGATTATTGGTGGCATTGGAGGAGCACTGAGCATGATCTGGGCCAAGATGTTTCACAAGACTGGCCTGGAAGATCCGTGTGACAGCACAGCAGGTATCATTTCAAATCTTAATGGTCTAGCTTATACGATGCTCTATGTAAATTCCACCATTGCAAGTTTCGCCTTGCTAGTATGTTAAAATAGACTGATGCTCATTAGTGGCTTTCTCATCAAAAGTTTTTGTCATTTGTCTCAGTATCGATCGGTTGAAAGCACAAAGAAAATTAATTCCCCCAATCACTCTAAAATCAATTGCAATGTTTTTATCAGCTACATCAAATAGATGAATTTTGCAATCTATTTCCATGAACTTCAAGAAACAACAATTAGCTAAAAATTTACCAGAACACTTAGAGAGAAAGCCGAATTATGTTGAGAATCTATGCAAAGACAACGCAAAATAGGCAAAATCAATCACTGTAGTAGGCCAACTAAACACTAACATGAAACGAAGCAAAGAAAGCAGAAGAGAAAATTAGAGAAACAGGAAGAGAAAATAGTGGATGTTACGATTTTCATGAGCCGTTTTTATTGAATGATTTGAAGTTGTAAATGTTACTTTTCAATAGCTAAAATTTCTGGGTCAATTGGTTTTACTGCTTGATTCACATCTTTGGTTAGAAATTTCATTCGATATTTTCATTTCGACAGTGCATCTCTGTTGTGGCATATGGGGAACCTTTGCAGCTCCCCTCTTTGATTCAAAGAGGGGCTTTTTCTACACTGGATCGGCAGCTTCAATGAGGCAATTTGGCTGGAATATTCTATGCTGTCTTGTCATAATGCTATGGGGCATTTCAACCATGTTTCCCGTGTACAAAGTTTTGGATGTTCTTGGTGTTTTGCGCGCAGCTCATGAAAAATTGGAACATAAATTAGCTTTAGAATTGGAACATGAAGCTGGTATGTTGAAGGTGTCCCTCTTTTAAAAATACTTATTCAAAAGGTGTCCCTCTTTTACTTGCAAGATATTGTTCTTTACCAAGGTAATACTATTTTAGGACACTTAAGGACACTTAGTGCTTTAGTTGTCATTGTTTAGCGGTTTAAATATCAAGAGTGAAAAGGTTAATGCTCTGTCCTGAAAATGTAAAGATAAATGGTTTTATTGCGAACTGGAGACATTTTGGAAAGATCAGGGTTTTTGCTATTTGTGGGCAGACTTAAAGCCCCGTTGATGAAGGGACGACCTTGCTCGCCAAATGATCGGACATCCAGGATAACCATCAACATATATTTGTTAAGCACTTGCAAGAGGATGCCTCATGGTCTGCATGCATTCATTTTGGGCATTGCATGCTCTCCGCCCTTTTAGCTGGCATTTCCTTGGTGCAAACAGGAAGATCTCGTTAAATAAAGTGACAAATAAAGTTTTCAGTGCCACATTTTCTTATGGGGCTACCAAATCGTCAATTACGTTTGAAACTTTCTATCATAGATAATTCTCTGCTTTTTCTTTTCAAGATGAACCAGGATCCAATCACGAAATGAAATACGCGGAGAGGTCATTTCTTACCATTGAAGGTTCTTCGCATATGTCGACAGCGGTCAAGAAATCGCAGCCAGAATACAAAACTGCATGTGTTTCTGCTTCTCCCTCAGATTTCGCCGAGGAGCATTTGAAAAGTGTTGAAAGTAAACGGAACTGAACAGATCTATCCAAGCATTCAAACGTTTTATGTTTTTGCTTTCTAGGATAATTGTAATTTGTTTGGCATTCTCTTCCCTTATGTAAATGTTTAATTAGTGAACAAAGTTACAATTGACTACCCAACTAACTTGAAAATTGTATTTGCTCTATACACTGATTTTGTAAATGTTGAAGAAGTTTTAGAATATGAACAACCCCCTGATTGTTTTCTTGTTCGTCTGGAGTTCTTAATCTAAAAGCTGGGTCGGATATTGTGTTGCTAAAGAAGGATATAATAGCCTTTTTGCTGTGTTGTGTATTTCCCAGCTGTCCTTATCGAGTATTTGGCTTCCAAAAGGCAAGGCCTACACTTCTTCATTTTGGTTGTCACAAGATGACGTCAGTTATTTTGCCGCCAAATTTTGTCTCGTTTCCATTACAGCATATCAAAATGGCGGCATGTTTCAAATGCTGCAAAGCCAATTCGTTACGAATGAGCTCGCCAATGCTTATTGATTTGTTTCGATTGAGAGCAAGACGGCATGTTCAAGCAGTGAGGAATATGGTATGGAAATGTTTTATTTAGCTAGACCTGATCTTAGGCTTTTATGGCGATGCCTTATCTTAGGCCCAAGTTACAGAGTTATGCATTCCATTGTGGGGTTACTCAAAACGTTTGGGGCTAAGGGCAGGGTCAGGGTTACGGTGAGCATCAGTTTAATAGGGTTAGGGTAAGTGCATGAAATTCATCATTTTCAAATTGTTGGTGCTATCCTGCGCATGTCAGGTACATATCTGCATCATTAGCGCCCCAAACAGCCAAAGATCTGGGATATACTTCTGCCAGTGCTGATATTGGGAAGCTAATAGAAAATGTTTTTCCATGTTTATATCATAAATTATGGAATCAACTCCCTAAAAACACCGTTGGTATGCAGATTGCATGGAATGCGCCCTGGTTGTATGCGTATGCCTTTGAAACTATGAAAGGTGGAGTATAAACAGCTATATAGAGAGCTATACAAGCATCATTTCTTTTTAATAGTCCAATGGCAAAGCAGAAAAATGCTTTCAAGCAATGACAGAGTTCTATCTAAGGAAATTTGGTAAAGAATGGTGGGGAATTCTGGAAGGTATGCAGTTACAAAAATCACACTGTGCCCTAATTAACACTATGCTTAAAGGAGGAATGAATGTAAAAGATAAGTCAAATAGCACAAGTGCTGTTCCAGTACTGTTCCAATCTTTAGATGTTTCTACAATGGATGCTGATTGCATGAGATCAAAGGCTAATAAACTGACTTGTCTTAAAATTGATGGGAGAGAATTTGATCATCCAAGTAATCACAAGGATCGCAATGGTAAGATGGAATATTTTTTAATGGACCTCTCTTCTTTGATACCTGTTCTGGCATTAGATATTCAGGAATCTGATTTTGTCCTTGATATGTGCGCATCTCCTGGAGGCAAAACATTGGCAATTGCATTACAATTGTCTGATAAAGGACAGCTTGTTTCAAATGAATATGATACAAAAAGAAGGAAAAGGCTGCACAAGGTATTCTTGCTTTACTTCTTGCTCTTCCTGTTGTCCTTTTTGCTGTTGTCATTAATCTTCTTGTTCTTCTTCTTGCCTTATTCATCTTGATCTTCTTGTTGTTCTTGTTGTTCTTGTTGTTCTTGTTCTTCTTACTCTCTCACTTCTTCTTTTTGTCCATCTTTGTGCTCTTCTTCTTCATCTGTTGCTTTTCAACTTCATCTGCTCTTCTTTCCTCTTCATGCCTTTTTTCTTATTCTTGTTCTTCTCCCTTTCTTCTTCTTCTTCTTTTTTTCTTCTTCTTCTTCTGCTTTTTTTTCTTCTTTATGTTTTTCCTCTTCTTCTTTTTCTTCTTCTTCTTCTTCTTTTTCTTCTTCTTCTTCTTCATCTTTTTCTTCTTCTTTTTCTTCTTCTTTTTCTTCTTCTTCTTTTTCTTTCTTTTTCTTATCTTCCTCTGCCCTTCTTCAATTTCATCTTTTTTTTTTGCTCATGAGAAATTTTTATCTTCCCAGGTGCTTGATGAATATTTCCCAGAATCATTTTCAAGATGCGTAAAAGTAACGAATTGGAATGGGAAATTGTTTGGTGATTCCGAACCAAATGCATTTGACAAAGTACTTTTGGATGCACCTTGCTCTTCAGATCGTCATCTTGTTCAAGACCAGTTCCGTCACTCTGGTTGGTCCATGAAGAAATCACGTGAATTTGCAGAACTTCAGAAGCAATTACTGCTCTCAGCGATTCGCGCTGTGAAAGTAGGTGGGACTGTTGTATATTCAACCTGCACTCTGTCTCCCTTTGAAAACGACGATGTCATTAACTGGGCTGTAACAGAGGCTAGCAATATGCATGGTTTCAAAGTTCAATCGGTCAATTTTTGCAACGGATTTAACCTGGATGAGTTTTGTATCAGTGATACAGTTAGGCATGGCCTACTGGTGACTCCAAGCAAGACAAAAAACTGGGGGCCCATGTTTACTTCCAAGCTGTTAAAGGTAGCATAAGTATTTCCACTGGCAGGAAGTATTTCCTGTGAAGAGGAATCTTGGAGTAATTCCTCTTGTGTTTTTGTAAAGTACTGAGTCAAGGTAAATGACGAGGTATATCCAAGTACGATGAGTCATTTACAATCTCTCGTTTATGATATATACTATTGCCAGAGGATATATTGATTACATGAATATTAACAACTGTTTAGTTTGCAACTCTGTCGGTAAAAAGGGGGGCAATGGCCGCTTTCAAGTACTATTTAGTTTTTGATCACATAAGCACAGCTGATAGCGAATAACTTTCAGTCAAAGTTGCCATTTTACTATGTCTCACTGCCTCAAGCAGTTTTCATACCATATTCAATTCTTCTCCCTATCTTTCTTTCCATTCTAATTCCCTTATATCATGAATATATTTTCTTTCGGTTACGTCACAGAGGCAAGGATATTAGAACACAGGTAAGTTGTCAATCTTTCATGTTGAAACAGATAGTCTTGCAATATCTTCACCGTCTGTGTCGCAGGCTACTGTTTGAAGTGTAATAAGTATGCATGTGTATAAATTCAAAGTTTCGCTAAATGAAGCTCAAGAGCAATAAATATTTGTAATGGAAAGCTAGTTAATCACATGACACTGACAGTTTTCTGGTTTTCATCATCAATTACAACATCAGTTTGCTTGTCCTTTTTTGCCCTCGAAAACTTATGCGAGAAAAACGTAATCAAAAAATCTCCAATTTCGATCACTGTCAGGAAACTTGCTCCCAATGAAATTCCAAGAAGGCCTCCGATTTCAGCTGAAAATGATGGAATAATATTGTATTATAAAAGCGTTTCCGATCCTTTCCCATATGGTGGATGCAAAATCAAGGTGAGCGCCCATTGGTATCGTAACTGTATTGTCAAAAACAGGCCTTTTTCCTGGGCATTTTTCCAGCATGCTCAATAGGAAAAATAGCCTTTTTTGTGCGTCATAAAAGATCCTGCCTGGTTACAGCCAATTTTTAAAGTTTAAAGAACAAATGATGGTATATTTGTTTTAAAATTATTCAATGAGTTCAGATTCCTGCATTTATTTTTGTGGTTTCGTCAATTTAGGCCCCCGTTTCCTTGCTGCAGAACCCTAATTGCGAGCCCTAGCACGGAATTTTACTTACCAATCAATCCCCCTTCCGTGGATGCTGGGATTTGCTTCATCGTCAAATAATCCAATTGATGATAGAATATCTCCAAAGCTATCATATTCCTCCTTAAATAAAAAGAAATTGAACGTATTTGGTGAATATTGCAGAAAATTCAAATTTTAGGTGAGGTCTTACGGCTATGAGTTTTGCACCATGAGTTTTTGCTGAAAGACTATTGTTTTGTCAATAAAATTTACACATCATAGGATGGGATGGTGCTATTATCATGAATGGTAAGAACAAGGAATTAAACCAGCGACTTTAAGACCACTGCGTTACAGCGGACAGGAAGGTTCGATACTTTAGGTTGCATAGGGAGTGCCTATGTTGTAAGTCGAATTTAGAGCAAAAGCGTAAAATAGGAAAGAAATGACGTTCTAACCTGAATTTAATGGTTTTATTTAAGATTGCTTCTTCTGTCAAACTCTTTCCTTCTTTCGTTAACTCTTTTATCGCGTTTTCTCTTGCATCGATATCAGAAGGGAATGGTGCATACGATAATGTTGGCATGTATTCGATAGATTCACAGGCAAATGGACAATTGCAATTTTCCCTTTCTTTACTAAAGGCTTCTGCAAATAGATCATCATAATTTTTAAATAAAGACAGTAACTTATTATCCCCGTTTAACTGATTTGATAAAGAAAATGTGAAAGTATTTGTTTATATGCTCAGTGAACTCAATCATTAAAAAAAGAATAATTTGTGGAAAAAAATATTTTAAAATAAGCTTTAGGCCTTGTTATGCATCCAAATAAGCAGTTTTCATGAACTGAAGGGGAAACTGCCATCTTTATAAACTAGAATATGCCTTTTTATTTTATGATGCTGCACTTCTTCGGTCAATTACACGGAATTATGGGTCCCATTTTTCAAACAGTGACACGGAATTATGGCCCAATATTTTTCTGAAAATGGCACGTCCAAAGCACTTTACCACTAAAGATACCCTCCATGATGAGTTCAGACCCTCTAAGCACCAAACAAATCTCGTCAGGCTTGCATTTGTAGACTGCCACACCATATCTGTTTTGATTGCTGAACGTTCACTTTTCTTACCTGTCGCTTCTGGTATCGCGCATTTAAATGTTTGCTCCATGTTGCACATTGGCACATCTGTTGCTGAAATGTAAAAAGTAGTATGTTTTGCAGTAGATATTTATTTTCAGCAGTGTCAGATAGTTTCCATTAACCTTTGAACTTTAAACTGTGAACTCTGAACTACTGTGAACTCTGAACTGTAAACTCAGAAATTGTGAACTCTGAGCTCTCAACTCTAACTGCTACTGACCCTTGTTAATAGGCAGAGAAAGTTTCGTTAAATTTTTGTTCTTTGTTCTGAGGACTGCAGAAAGTACTTGATTGTTTGTACTGAATTTGATTGGTCGGTTTCGTATTCGCCATAGAAGTAGATACATCAAATTATGATTGGTTCCTCCTCAAGTGACAATAATGGATGGAAAAGATGGATGGCCTTTGGCAGCAACCAACTGAAGATCATTGAGAGTGACCTCTAGGGCGACTATGAAACTGGCCAATCAAATTCACAATTACGATTTTGGTACTAGGGAGTAATCAGAATATAAAATCTGTAAGCTTTGCACAAACGGTGTATCGATGCATGGAGTTTGTAAAGGTATCAATATCATCAAAATAATACGGCCTTACTATTGATTATTGTGTCCACTGCTGGGCTGCAGTTGCAATGTTTGATGACGAAGTTTTCTTGACATTTTCGAAAACATCCGGCCCGTGAATATGGGTATTCAGGGCCCAATTCTTCATCTCCGCATTGAGATTCGTATGGGTGTTTTAAGCTTGTCATCTGCGGGAAAAAATAGCAAAGAGCATTATAAATATATGCTTAATTGAATCAAACTGAATATTATGTGTCGATCGGTCGAACTAAAGAAGGGATTAGAGGATGAGCGGGCGTATGAGCGAGGAATTGCCGATAGAGCGTAAGTCCATTAACTTGTCAAAAAAAGGAAAGATAAGCGAGCTGAAAATGACAAGAGAACGAACGAACGAACGAACGAACGAAAAAGCGTAGGAATAAATTTACGATTGAATGAACGAATGAATAAGAAATCAAATGTAGAAAAGAACAAATTGAGAAGAAAAAGAGTACGAAGGAGCGGAATTAAAGACTAGAAAACCATTAGGTGACAAGAGGAACAATGCAACAATCACCTTTTGTTTTCTGATCGAGATTGAAGCGGCCAATCCTGGTCCGATGCGCATTCCGTGGGTATCAGCGATTGGTGGATCGCGTTGATCATGAATCAGTATGACGATTCCTGTTGATGATGATCTGCCAATGGCTTCCGAATACTCATCAACCTGTCAATGTAAAGGAAGTAAACGACTTGAAGAGTATGAATCTTTATCAACTTGGCACAAGCTCGAAACCTGCCTTTGGTGCGTTTGAGGACGGGCCGGTATTAGGCCAGGTTTGTTGGTATCTCGTACCTAATTTCAACATAGGCTATGAAAAGTAAAATTGTTAAAATCATCGACTGTCGCTCTACCCTCTGCTACAAGACCAAAAAGGTATGTGTGAAATCATTCGAGCAACCTCTTTCTAGCGATGTAATACTACATTATTTTGCGTTGAATTAATATTTAAGGATGCATGTAACATATAATTTTCTAAAATTGATTTAATGACAGTTCGTTTTGTTGAAAGCTGTATTATTGAAATCCTCTTACCTGTACAGATAAAGACATTCTAACGCCAGTGAACCGCCCAGAGAGTGCCGAATGCATGATCTTTCTGTTTCCATTACCAGAGTTCAGAGTGTAGCATTGACCAGAGTAAGTTAGAATGCGCTTGAAATCGTCTTTGTTGCATTCCTGGCCATTAGGCTGTTTGCAAAACTCTAGCATTCCACCTTCGGTTAAATTTTGCATCGTATGACCATATTTGAAATACATCTCCCTCAGATGTTGTCCAGAGATCTTGGTACTCTTCAGAATTGATGTGTTTGTTGCGTTCCTTTGTTCAAACTGCAAAAACTGGCGTGTTCTGAAGAGCAGCTTCTGCACAGCTGGGTCGTTCTTGTTTTCGTCCAGTTTGCTTTTCCGGAGAGCATTTTGGTTGCAAATCGTTATTGCTGGAAATTTTGTTTCAACATCATTTGTCATGTGAACGACGGTGTTCACTTTGTAATCGAAGAATTGCGACAGAGACTCGTAGAACTGTTTGCTGAAGAACACACATCCAGTCAGAACGAACAGCAGCCACAATATACGACGAAAAAGCGAGTTTGTTCGGTTCACAAATCGTAGCCCGTGAATTGTCGTCGATTCCGAGAATTCAGTCCAGTTTGACGCCATTTTGTGCCGTTTTAGATCAACAGTAGGCTATGATTCCTAGCTGACTATGGCACATCATTAATTTGCCATCTTCTTTGACTGATTTGAACTACAGACTTATTTCTAACTGATGGCCGCGTGGCCGCTGTTATTTACCGTGCTTGTTGAGTTCATCAAATGCTTTTTTGTTTGATATTCCTATCGGCCTTGTACCTCCTTCAGCCGCTTTCGAATAATCCTTCTTTGACGCTGCTTCCGTGAAATCTGTTCAGCTAGCTGCCGTTTGGTGCCGTTTCAAATCAATGCAGCTGCGTTGAGATTCCTTACCTCAGTAATTAACACCAGATGATTGCACAATCATGCGCATTGGTTTTTTTTCAAATCTCTTGTTTAGACAACTTCAATCAGCTTTCAAAGGTCAAATGTTTTCAATTTGATGTGTTTACATCCAAATTATTCTAAATTTCACCTGCCGACTTGCGGTTTGCTTAATATTTTATTTGCCCATTTCCAGCATCAATTAGTTTTAAATTTCATGAAACTGTTAATTTATTTTAAGGATCAAATCTTTTCTGTTACTGATAAAGGAAAATTTCATAGCTATCTGTCTCTTATTTTTTGACGCATTTCATTGCACGTATTCCTCACAAGAAGCCTGGCGATTTTCTTGCATTTTAAGCTCCGGCCAAAGAACTTGATTTTTTACTCAGGATTTTACGCAACTAAATGTTGTATTATCATGTATTTTGATAGTTGGTATTTTATCATGGAAATTTGGTGATAGCTTCTGTCTTTGCTACTCGCTGTAATTTATTATCACTCTTAAGCCCTTTGTCGGGCGAGTCCTTACTTTATTTAGTTCAGTATTTTAATGTTTAATTATAATTTTCGATCATGTCTTGTTATTCACCATGCTGCTTTGTTCCTACGTTTGTTTATATGCTGATATAGTCCGCAAAATCATTTTCCCTGAACATTTACTTCATTCGATCACTCTAGTAGACTTTATCATCCACGACAACCCACCTTTTGCATTTTACATCTTGTGAATTGTTGCGTCATGCTATTTGAACTGAGGTTCTTCTTCACAGCTTGATCCAACTCGGCTTCAACCAGATTTTTTCGCCTTTGAAAGGAGCAGATGTATTCATCCATAAAGAAAAACTGGTAAATAAATCATAATTAACAATAATGCGGTGAGGGCTGCCTGCTCCACTCCGGGGGGGGGGGCAAGGGACAAGACAGTGACAAATAAGGGCAAAAAAACAGAATTTGAAGCGACTATCTATTTTTCGAAGGCAGTAGAACCCCCCTCCAATTGCTCCCTTGCTGTAGGTGCCCTTGAACGCCGCAAAGCTGTAGCAATAAGGGGAGGCGCAAAATACCACCTTGAATACTTTTTATTTATGCAAGGGTGAAATTGTTTAACCCCTTCTTGGTGCCAACGTTGTGAACTTTGGTTGTGACGTCCTTGACCTCGTCTTCGTGATGAGGCTCATCGTCGGTGGAAGAAGCTGAGGGTAAATTGACGAGAGGAGTTTTGAAGAAGAAGGAGGAGACTGATGTTTTGAAATCCAAAATATCTCAAAGCGCATCGTGCAATATTGCAAACAAACAACAGAAGATGAATGCTGATACTCTTAAGTTCCCATCGCCGCAGATTGACCTGTCAGGAAAGCTGATAATAAAGGTTCAGTTGGGAGATGATATACGCCGCATTCCAATTCACAATGAAGACATTACCTACGACGAGTTTCTTTTAATGATGCAACGCCTATTTCAGGGCAAGATAAAAAGCACGGATGATGTTCTTATAAAGTACAAAGATGAAGGTATATCCCTTGATCATCGCGTCTATTTCTTCGCGATTTTCGTATTCGTTATTTTATCTAGAGAAGCAAGCAAGCGTGTGTCTGCAACTCCCAACCACTTCATTTTGGTATGGGCCTAGTTAACTTGAGCCAAACTGCAGAGCAGAAGTCTAAAGCGAGCCTAACTTTTTTTTGCATGTGCTAAATCAGAACTTTCCAGAGTATTGAATTTTTATCTTATGGCAACGGGAAAGTTGTAATAATATTTTAATGTTCATTTCAGTTCATTGGTTTTAAATTCCTTTCTTCTATACAAATTCAACAGATCTAGCAAATTGTGATAAATTAAATACTGCATAATATAAATGAAGATACAAGGATAAATATTAATACATATAACAACAAATATAAAAAAAGATAAGATAATACATACAAAACTGAACAAAAGTAAGTATGAAGGGGAATTCTTATGGAGGAGCCTGCTGAATAGCAAGGCTGATGGAGAAGACAATGATTTAGACTAATTTAGACAATAAATTTAGAAACTATAGCATGAAGAAATATTTAATGAAAAAATATTCAAGCATTAGTCCCAAAATTATCCATTAAAGAAAGTGAAATACTGGACTTAGCTAAATGCAGTATTAAGGTAGAAATCTAAACATTTGAGGTGCACATGTGAGGTACCTGGTGCATTATGCCCCCTCATCTGGATGTGCACATTTGTTCCCATGGAGTCCCAGATTGAAATTTTTGCCTCGCAGATTGGATTTCTTCCCCATTCAGAACAGCTGCTTGCCCCTATCATGGGCATGTAATTTCCTCTAAAATGATTATTCCAGCCACACAGGACTACTCTGGCAGGTTATTCTGAGCATTTACACAATTTTCACGGATCATAAACATTTTTATCCAGACTTATTGTAACCGGGCAATTTTAAGGACATGCAATAGCTCCCCTGCCCACTATTCAAAGTTTCCAACCTGTTTGGAGTCCAAAGTTTCAAAGTAAGACAAGGGGTCTGATTGATTGATTCCTGGAAGTAGAGAGTCTTAATTTTTCACATTTTTCTGAAATAATGGTGTTCCTGTTTTTGCTGAAAAAGGGGACTATCCAAGGCATCACAAGTTGTAAGATTATTATGTAGAGATTTCAAAATTACTTTTTGTTAAAGTTATATCTTTCTCATTCTTAGATGGTGATTTGATTACAATCTTTGATAGCACTGACCTTTCATTTGCAAAATCACTCAGCCGATATCTGAAGATAACTTTATTTGGTAAGTGCTTTTGAAGTAAAGGTAAATTTTGAGCTCAAAAAATGTCATAAACATCCAAGATTCTCTATTTTGCTTGCTTGGGATAAAAAGTGAGATAAATAAGAAGATTGGTACCATAGGTCAAGGATTTCACTAGCTGCCTTGTTCAAGGGATAAATTAGTGGATGAATCAGACATTACATTCTTTAGGTGCCAATAAAATGTCCCAGTGGAAAATAGATGGCCCTTTTGTAGTTCCCCACAGGGAATGGCATCAGTAATGTTTATTGCATTTGCAGTATAATTATGGTTTGATTGTGCATTAAAACACCCCTAGATGACAAAAACCTTTAGCTGTAAGAAATTTTTTTGCAAGGCAAGTTAAGCCCACATGCCTCTTATTGCTTTGGCTTTGCCCAAAGCCCCAAAATAAAAGCAAAAGACCTCAGATATGGAATTTCTCACAGGAATGAACCGGTATTCGACGGAATCTTTTTAGCACATATTTTGTTTTGTGCTGCATTTGGTTGCTTATTGATAGAAATTTTCTTCTATTCTCATTCTAGTAAATGGAAAGCCAAAACCACTAGAGCATGATCAAGTGAAAGAAATAAAAGAAGAACTTCTCTCCATGAGAGATAAAATAAATGACATGATTTGCAGACTGGACACTTTCTCTGAAGAAAGGGCAACAAACAAGAATTTTGAGTCAAGGGAAGCTGAATCCAGGAAAGATACGCCAGTCAGTCAAGGTATATTTATTTAATATTTATAAATTTACTTTGATTGAAGATTATGTGTGTGGTTAGAAATTTAATTTTCTTTTCTGAAGTTGTCTGTCATAGGATAGTGATTATTGATCTATATTTTCAGATAATTATTTATTTGATATTATATTACTTAGGATACAACAGCTAATTTTTCATAATTTAATTGATCTTTAAGACATTTATATTTGCACAATAAATGAAAATAATCCTTTACGACTTTATGATTTATCAGAGAATTTCTTAACGATTCTTGCTTCCAAATTACGTTTTCCTTATTATTTTATCTTCCTTTATTCCCACCTGTTTCTCTCAAACTTTCCTCTTCTCTTTTTCGGTACAATTTATCTCGTTTCCCTTCTTTTTGTGTCTCCTTGTTTTTCTTTATTTTCACTCTGACACTGAAAAGTTTACCTTAATGTTTTATCAATAATTGAAGAAAAACTATTTACTATACAAGATCAGGATTTTTTAAATGATGCTTTATATCTATGCTTAGAAAAAGACATTTTTACTTAATCACATTTTAAGATGTGCTTAGTTTGGCTCAAGTTTGCTCACTCAATACATATTTGCATTGAAAGTTTCATTTGCCTAAGAAGATGTTGAGTTGATGTGTCCATTGCCTCTTGAGAATCTCTCAACAAATGCTCAACATTATCAAAAATTTAAGCACAAGGAGCTTAATCTGAAGGTTCACAGATCTTTTTTCTTACATGCATCAAAATGTTTTGACACAGCTTATAACATGTACTTTCATCTAGAAATAGTTGTTTCTCCAATACATGGTTAATATCACAATCTTCTCTGCCCCTGTCAGAATCTTCTCTGTTGAAGGCAGACAGTACCTGGTAGATGTAGATGTAGATGAATAAAATCTGACAGCAATTTCATTCCAAGCTGATGTTTGTCTTGATTCATGTTTAGATAATTGAAATTGAAAAAATCCATGTTTTGATGTTTGCAAAAACAGGGAAAGTTAATCAGCTCACCCACTGTATTTTTTCTCTAATCGCAACCAGAAAATCATTAACTTGCATGAAAGGCAGAAAATGCTGAAATATAGTGTACAGTTATTTCAAAATACATTTCCTCTTATTTGACCACATTTATCATTTGACTTATTTTGTAAGCATCACATTTTGCTTACTCATAGTCAAAAATTCCTCCACAGTGCCGCATTGTTTTTCCATTTGTTGTTCCATTCACTTGTTGTGTAAATTTAAAATGGTCAAAGTTATTGTTGTGTAGTTCTTTTGTTATTTATCTCTAATACCAAGCTTTGGAAGTATGGAGAAAACTCTCGTTCAACTGGACTAAAATTAAGGCGAATTTAATAACTCCTATCCGGCTCACTGGTGGACTATAAATTCAAATGACACGATTATGTGCAAGACAAGAGATTTGCCAGCAAACTCTCGCCACCAAGTCCTAAGTATGATTGGGCGGTTCCTTAAAAGCTGGAGGGTGATTTCTTCATTGCAATGGCAATACCTATTTAATAATAGTAATTAGTTTTAGTCCTAGTTTGAGCGAGAGTTTCTCGTACGTAAATGCACTAAGTATCGCGCGGTAAATAGGCACGCGCGTTTCGAACTACTTCGGAGTTTACATAGATGTGAAGGAACATGGTCCAGACATTGAGAGTTGCCTCCATATTTTCCCAAACGCTCGAAACTTTAAAGCTTTATAATGGCAGACACCTAAGAGTGCTTTTTCATGGCAGCTTGCAGTACCAATGACGATTTGACGCCCATTGAAAGTGCTCTGCACACATTGAATCAACAAGCGTTGAGAACAGGAGCTCCTTCCCGCACCGTGCAAGGATCTGTAAATCAGTTTACCAGGCCTCAGACACTCGACACCTCGCCAGAAAATGCCGGACAGCTGAAAAAGAAAGCTGGAAGTACTGCCTCGCGTAAAAGACTAGAAGATTTAACCCACCAACTTGGTGTTTATTCTAGTAGGCCCAGCATGGCTAGCCAAGACATTACATCAAACCAAGTAACGTTTCTGAACTCAGCACACTCCACCGAAAGGTTGGTTGACGAACGCTTGCAAAAGGTAGGAATGCATGTGCAGTTTAGTAAAGTCGAAGAGCAAAATCAAAGCTTGGAAAGCGATCAGGAAACAGCCGCCATGGCGGTACAACAAGCGGCGGATCAAACGCCAGTCTCGGACGCCAGCCCTCGTACTGCAATGGAATCTTTTGGAGAAATGCAGGTTGAAGTTGTTGACAAGTCGGAAAAAGCCCATCAGTATTTTGTGCTCGGATTGAACGGAGCTGGCGAAATGGGAACACAGGAACACGCACAAGCGAGCAAAAAGCAGCGAAAAGCGTGTGGATTTAAAACGAGATTCTCCGATTACACGAAAAACGTATTAGAACACGCGTACGAATTCAACGCTGAAGGAAGCCCGGGAAGAAAGCATTTAGAAGCGGGAATCGTTAAGAAACTCTCTGATAAATGCGGAATCTCCCATGAACAGGTAAAGCAATGGGTCAGAAACCGGAATAAGAAAGTACGACGACGCTGTCAAATTTCGGAAGCGGAACTTGATCTCAGAGGAGATAATGAAAATATGGACACGAGTTATCAGTTTGGGAGAGTACGTGAAGATAATTTACGGCCATCTTTTACGTTGAATCAGTAAACTGGAGGGTCTTATTTGCAATATTCGTCATTAAAATACAGGGTTATACATAGAACCAGCATTTTATTACTAGAAAGATTTGTAGCTTAGAACCTGCGATATCTTATTGCCTGTAACAAAGATGGATAAAGCAAAAGATCACCGCGGGTGGGCATTAGTCTTGTTTAAGAAGTAATTTCCCAACCATTCTTTCCCTGGGCGTTGAAAAATAGCTTGGCCCGGTTGCAAACTCAATAGAGTCTTTGCTTTGGGGAATCCTTTAGTTCCAAATCCTTGCAAAGACTTTGATTTGTCATTGCATAGTCACCATAGAGATCAAGCTAGATGTTCTCCGGCTGGCTATTTTGCAGGGATATCCCCTTTTCATCTACTGTTGTTGCGTAACAAGGATCCAATCAAATTTAACCATTGTTTATTCTATGGCGACTAGAAAACTGACGAATCAATCCATAACTTGGAATCTAGGTGAGTCCTTTAAACAAAAAAAATGGGCATAGCTCCTCCGCAACCAGGTGCACGTGAACAGAAAAGGCAGCGCAGCATGCATTACAACGTCTCCATTTGTATATAGCTATTTGTAATCTATGGATTTTGCCTTCCATCATTTACACACTTAAACATGAAACACCGGCTGACAGGTCTTGGAGCGCAGAAAAATAACTGTTCTCCCAGACCGTGTTTTGAACAATTCACGATCTACAACGCAAGCTACTTTTTTCATAAGTTCAATAAAAATGTTTCTTAGTTGTAGGCTGTGAGACCATTTGTCTCATGCAGTGAGACTCTTAAGTAGTGTACAGAGATAGTTTCTGTATTGTATTTATTGTTTGTAGATATATGTAAATTTTAGAATGTATATTAGATTTTGTTAAAGCGACTCTGTAAAGTTTAAACAAAGTTTTATTAGTTAGGGGAGGTAGTTACTTCTTCTGATGGATACAGGGACGCACATAGTGGATATGGAGAGCGTTTCACCCCCACGTAATTTCTGAGACCATCCAAAAATATTTTTTGTGTAGAAAAATTAGTCTAGAAACCTACAAAAAATCTCACCATTTAGAAAAATAACGAAAAATAGACTTAATTCATACATTTATTTGTGACACTAAGTAGGCCCCGAATAAAAGATATGATGAACGCGGGTCCAGCTAGGGCACACCCTCACCAATAATTTGTTTGTGAGTCCCTGTTTGGAAAACGTTGTTCAGGACTTTTGTGCATTTATTGAAGCCATAAACAGTTTGTATTGTGCAACTATCTACTCCTTGTTCTTCATGGTTTTTCCCACCTGGCCTTCGTAGGTTTTTATGTGACAGGGGCGTCATGGCTTTTGTCTCATATCGGAGGGAGGAGGGGGGTCAATTTGACAATAATCCCGGATCACCAAGTGCCCTTTTGCATCTGGATACTGTTTTCTTCTGTCTCGCAAAATCACCTGAATTCAAATTAGAATGGTTCATGAGAGTAAAAGCGATGGAAGTAGAAATCAAAGACCCCACACTACCTTCCAGCCACAACACACCAACCCATCCAGCTCCCTAGCCATTACATCATATACTGTATTACATTACCGTATCACTAATGGCCCCATCTTCTTTATTCCGTATTCAACGACATTCAACAAGGGACGTAGTCAGGGGGGCCATCGCTCCCTCCTTTTGAAAGAGACAAATATCCTTGTTTCTTTACAAACAGTTTGGCTCACTAACAACAGAGAAATAGTTAAAACACGTGCTCCACCACCGTTGCGCCGTTCCCAAAACTACCTCATTCTTTTATTTATAGTTTCCATCACGTTTTCGTTCTGTCGGTAAAGACAGAACTATTTTAACTTGAGACTGCCAAAACTTGCACCCCCCCCCCCCTTAAACCTCCTGGCTACCTCTCTGCATTTAACATGACACTTGTATATACCTGGTATTTACAAGCAACATTAACAAAATCTCATATCAAGAGTGTACAGAGAGCCGTATCAAATTTGACTTAAACAGACGTTATTTGATTAACTGTACATAGTAGATATCCTATGTTTTTTATACTTAAAAGAGGATAGTATTATTTACTGCAGTGGATGCTATGGTCCTTTTTTCTTCATTACTTCTAGCCGCTTCACTTGCCACAAGGGACCCCCGACAAGATTTGAACAGTGGATGGGGGGGGGGCAATCTTTGATGGTTAAAGTTTCCACGTTACAACAAGAAGCGCTGCATCTCAGAACTAGTAAATGGGGAGCCATGACCCCCCCCCCGTCGTCCGAGGCCCTGTCTGCTGGTTCGCAGCTGGAATACATTTGCCTTAATCGCAACAAACTTTGATCGGTGGGGGGGGATTCTCCAAAATATTTTAGAAGGGGGGAACTAATAAGTTCAATATCTCGATACACCTGCTTCCAGGGATTTGTAAAGATTCTTCCCTTCAACAATATCAATCGACTGTACCCCCCTGCATACTAAGCAGGCGCTTATGATACTACTGTATAACTGGTTAATCACCGGGGGTAAAAGGGTTGATTAGTTGACAAGGGTGATTTGTTACATGGATCTAAAGTTTAATCTATTTATTTTATGTTTAGCACCTGAAAAGACAAATCCTATCAGGCCTCAACAGAAGGTAATCGATGGGAAAGCCCATGCAGCTTTATTTGACCCCCTGAAAGCAGTGAAGAATGAAGCTGATACTACAAATGCTCCTGCAGATGCCACGGGGGATCCCTTTGCTGATGTTGGTAAGAGTGCTTTATACGTATTTTGACTTTTACTGTATAGCTACAATTGCCATCTCCCCCCCCTCATTTCTATTCCCTTCTCCATATCTATTAGAGAAACTAAAGTAGGGTAACACCCCCTCCCATTTTCTATTCCCTTCTCCCTATCTATTAGAGAAACTAGAGTAGGATATTTTTTGGCAGATAGAACTCATGAGCCTCTCTCTTGTCAATAGGCAAACAGCAGCAATCCCAGCCATCCTCGTTGACATCAAGCCAATCATATCAGCCAGCCTCGGCTCCGTCGGTGCCTTCGCAGCAAAATTATGCTTCGCAGCAACAACAGCAGCAACAACAACAACAACAGCAGCAGCCGGCAAACTCACAATATCCAACACATTACCAGCCTTACAACAGCTATCCGGGGGCATCTTCTCAAGTCAGCCAATCACAGAACCCAGCAAGCCAGTATCCTAACCAAGGTGCATCCCAACAAGGCTACTACCCTCCTGATCAAAGCAACTACCCTCCCCAGGCCCCTGCGGATCGGCAATCAGAAATAGGCCTTGCAGGAGGTCAGCAAGTTCCCAATTCACAATACGATCAAAGCAGCTCTATGTATTCTTCTCAAGGCTATAACCCCCCGGCTTCTAGCTATCCTAATCAGTCGCAGCAGTTCCCCCAGGCACCGCAAGACGCGTACGGGCCAGGGCCGCAAGGGAAAGGAGGACAAAATCCGTACGCCCGTTCAATGTCACCAAGGCAGCAATATCCGCAGCCTAGCACAAGCTATAATTACTACTACCAGTCGCAGCAACCAGGGATGCCTCCGCAGTAGTCAAAAGAAACATTCTTCATCAATGAGTTTCAATTGGACATGTTTCAAATATAAGTAAGAAATTTCTCATTTAAGCATTTTTGGGGGCTGTCATGAATTTAAATTTCATTCCGTCATTTTGGCATTGGTTATTTCCCTGAACTTTAATCTCTTTGTTTTTCTTAAAGATAATCGCCTCTTCGATTTATATCTACTATATTCGATTTTATTTGACATTTTCTGCACGCTTAGTGACTTCCTTCCTCATCGTTAATAATTCACAATTGATTTTTATGAATTAAATGTAAATTTGCTGTTATGCTTTTTTTATATGAGACATATACGCAGTTGATATTTCAAATATCTTTTCGATGCGTTTCTTGTCAACCTTGTTTCGACCAAAAAGCTGTTTGAAAAGCTTTTCCACAATTTGCTTTAGGTTTTTGGTTAGTGTTTGCCAAAATTTTCCTTGTTTTTTGTCATCCGTGGACTGGGTTGAATTAAGGTCAGTCAGGGTCCAGTTACACGTTGCTGTTTGCATCATATCCGCATTATATTCTAGGTGAAAAAGAAGTCTCATTATTTTCTATGATGTTGTAAGCACCTAAAAATTCGCATCATAGACCCCGTTTGCAAGAGCAAAAGTGGATCGGATCTAAACTGGATCTGATCTACTTTTGGTACGGATACGCCTTGCGTTTACACGGGATATCGCAGATCTGATACAGTTCTGGTCCGCTATCCGACCTACTTCTGGACTGCTTTCAAAGTAAATCCAGTTTAGATCCGATCCACTTTTGCTCGTGTAAACGTGGCCACAGTTGACATTTTTGCCCAACCATTATCTTCATAGTGGGAAAAAATCTTTGAAAAGATCAAATTTCCTACTTTTATCATATTTTTTATCAAAGGACCCGCCAAGAAGCCTGGTTTTTTTGTTGCGACTTGTCAAAATAGGGGCATATTTCGTAACCATTTCCCTTTTTTCCCATTTCATTCTCAAAGATGGTTTCTTCCGAGTACAAGGGTGTGTTTTTAGCGATAAAAGCCACTTGAGGACAATGAGAAGGAAGGAATTTTTTATCATTAGGTCACACTGCCAGACAAAGAAGGAAATTGTGTGAACACCGATGATATTGCCACCCTTGATTTATGGAAAAGACCCTAAATACCGCCTAGGAGATTAGCGGGTATAGCTTAATTTTGTGTCTCTTGTAACGCCCCTGATTACAGTCAAACTACTTGAATTTCACAGTCTCGCTATCTTTTCTTATAATCTATCTCTGTTTTCACATGTTAATCTGCCTTTTTTGTCTCCTGATATCAGCCTTTATAACAGCAAAGCCTTTCTTGAAACTCAGCTCAGGTGACCCGGCGATATCGTTCCTAGGTGATGTAATATGTAGAGGAGAATGACGATGATCAAAACAGAGATAGGCCTTTGATTTTGATGAGAACCAAATGTGTTTTTCAATCATTTCGTGAGGTTTTAGTTTAAGTAGACACTAGGTTTTAGCTGCTAAAACTACACTGTATAGTGTTGGTTGATTGTTACTTGATAGATTATTCTTCGTGGCTTGCACCTGAACTACCTGTCGACTTATTCTTGAACTGCAGCCTGGAAGGTTAGTCTTCGAGCTTCAGTCCAGCTATCTCGAAGCTTAAGTGTAATTTCACCTTGCCAAGCTGTTCTTAAGTTACAGATTGCAGCAGAAACCAGATCTCACTGTCTACGAAATTCTTGCAGGTTCTTAAATGAAAATCATCGAAAGTTAAACTTCCTGTTTGTAGTTTCGTGCATCTTCGAGGCAACACCAAATCTCTCAAACAATTGCAATTTTCTGGAAGAGTTTTTGAGATTGTTGAACGTGTTGCAGGTGCAAATTATAAAGTTCAACTGTAGCTTGATCTTACAGAAACGTTTTCAAATAAAAAAAACAAGAAAGGAGTTCGAGAAACCGTTGAGGACGAGAACAAAACTTTGGTTGAAGAAAAGACAGCTTAGTTTATCAGTTGAAACTCGATCGTAAGAGGAAACATCGGTGAACAGCTAATATTTTGTTGTTTGCAATTGAAAAGGACAGCCTACTAGATACGAAGTGCCAAGTCAATTGAGTATTTATTTGATGTTTAAGGAAGAAAGACATCTTACTCTTTGTTTTCGTTGGGTCAGGTGCTATTTTTGGAAGACATTTCTTGGCTGTAGTTCCTGTTAGGTTAAGGTATTCAACTTCCCTGTGAAAGAACGGTTGGTTTGATGCGAACAATTATCAAAACTCTGCCATTTTACCTTTTATTGTTGCTACAATTGGTCAACCTCTAGCCGGAAACCACACGTTCAGAGCCAGAAATTGCGTCATACCTTTTAAGGAGGAAAGAGCAAGTAAACAACAAAGATAAAAAAGGAATATCATAAGGAGAATATTCAAAGAAGGAAGTGCATCACAACTCGTGTATTCTGACGTTTGGGAAGTGAAAATTGAGCTTGAAAGTAAATAGTGCTTGGAAAGTTGAACGAAAGGCGAACTTAGTTCTTCGAGTTAAGACAAGTGACGTTTGTTTCACGATAATTGCGATAAAAGTAACGTCTGCTTCACGATAATTGCGATACAAGTAACGTTTGTTTCACGATAATTGCGATACAAGTAACGTTTGTTTCACGATAATTGCGATACAAGTAACGTCTGCTTCACGATAATTGCGATACAAGTAACGTTTGTTTCACGATAATTGCGATACAAGTAAGGTTTGCTTCACGATAATTTCGATACAAGTTACGTTTGCTTCACGATAATTGCGATAATTGCTGTCAGATTTAAGCGGCTTGAAGCTTCGTACTAGGCGCAAGTTTTTTAGTGGCTCCTTGGAAACATGGATGAGAAAAGTTCTAGTTTGGAAGTTTTTTTAGAAGAAGATGAATGTGTTTTTGTTTCGAACAGCTTAGAGTTGCTACCAAAGAAGCCTTCAATTGATTGCTCTTTTGAGGAGCAGGCCGTTTACATGGAAAAATCGATAGCATGGCTCAAATCTGAAATTAGCGACCTGAAATCTCAGGACAAATTGCTGATGAAGAAATTCCGGACAATGCTGGGCGCTGTGGAGGGATTGAAAAAGTTTAGGAAGACTGTGGAGGAGCAGCAAGGAATTCTGGGAGATATGGCAGCCCTAGATGGTATCGAGCCAAGCCTTGTTGATGTATCCGCTAGCTACGTAGGTAACAGCAAAGAAAGGGCACTTAGAAGACAAGTTTCTAATTATCAGAGGTATAAACGAGTTGGTTTTGAACAAAGACATGTCTCATTTCATTAAAATAACGAGCCCTTGTTCAGGGCCATCGAGAGGGGGGCAGGGGAAAATTTGCCTCTGGGTCTAGAGGCCTCATAAACTAATATTGCAATTTTTATCCTCATTAGATGTATTAAAAGAACCTCCCACAAGGAGCAGCCTACAGGGTTTTAAGAGTATTAAGATTATCCTTGACACAAATGTTGTTACAAAGAAATTCATCCCAAGTCTGATTGGCTATACTGCTTGGAAACATGCGCAGATAATGCTAATTTCAGGTCAATGACATAACATTTTATTGACTGAAGAATAAGACCGAAGATCGAACCTGATCCTGCCATCACTGGTTTAGCATAAGATTAAGAGCTCCTCTAAAATTCCCTCTACACATGCTCCAATGCGGTGCAACCAGGGAGGGGGAGGCATTTCCAAAACAGAAATATCATTAGACCTGGACGCTTAGTATCCCCATCATTTAAAAGATCAGTTATATATCAATTATACCTCATTGTCAATGTTATTAATAAGAATTTGGCGAAATCTTTATAACATATATCAATAGAACTCTTTACGACAGTGCGTCAGCCTCAGCTCTTTCTTGATTTGTTCTTAAATTCAGATCTATTTCGAGACTACTGTTCACATGAAGTTGTTCGTATACAAAAAGAGTGTACTTGACACAGATTTGAATAGGAATGGCAAATTTTGGTATGTTTATTGTAACTGTCTATGCAGATACGTCACCTCATTCTCTTGCAAGTCACAATCTGTCCTGCCAAAACTGCAACAGTCGACTATTTTGCGACTAAAACTAATCCAAAAGCGCCTGTTTATTGCTATACAAGAAGACGATACTTTCATATTTAGGAAATCAACCCGTCCCCTTACCCCTTTCAAAGTGACACCCCTGGAGCTCTGCCTCGTACAGAGTCAAATCCACTCCAAAACCCTCTTTTTTATTAAATTCAAAACCCTTCCTGACATCATTGCGATGCTTGACAGCTGTTAAAAACCCAACCTTCAAAACCCCTGATTTCCTACCGACCAATTCATCGATAAAAATAGCCTTAATCGTAATGGAGATTAATCATAGAAGGGTTTAATTCATGTATTTTATTAGGGTTGTGGTGTTATCCAATTTTGCTTGAACCACGCCGAATACTTTGGAAGATTACTTCAATTGATCCAAACCACTAATCGTTTCCAAATCAGCTGACATTCTCAGCTGCGGGGCATATTCCTTCATAGCGTCTCTCTTACAAGCAGATGATAACATCCTTCTGCGGAAATATCTGTTACGGATGGAGACTGGCGAATTTTCATTTCAAAAGGACAAGCCGGCATATTTCAAAACGGATGAGGTGGTTTCTTGCCCTTTAACCAGTGCCGTAAGGCAGCAGAGCTTATCACGGTCCAATAAGAATCTTCAGTGGCGGATCCAGGGGGAGGGGGGGCGCATAGCGTATATGAGGCGTCCTCAAATCCAATAAATTCTTGAAAGGCCCCACGACCTCCACTGGGCGTCAGGGGAACTTCGCTGGATGTTGCCCCCCCCTTTCCCAGACTCCTGCATCCGCCCCTGTTCTCAATAGTTTATTTTATACATTCGCAAAAGGGCATATTATTTTCAATTATTTCATTTTAAATTGCTTTATGTTTTTCCAACTAAAATAGTAAAGGCGAAGGCAGATCATAATTAGCGAAGGTTCATCAATCAAAGCATAAAATAACAAATGCAGTTCTTATGATCACATGAATGAACAGTAAATATAGAAATATATACATAATTCAAGATGGTATGTGCATAGGAATATCCATAGAATTTCCCAAATCAAAATGGGACCAGAAAGGCCTTGGGCAGTGACAAGAATTGGACAAGGGGAGAGGGCAGGAGTACACAAACACCCGGGGGCCCAGTTCCAGGAGGTTGATTCCATGCTTTAGTTTTGAGGCCCAAGATCTCAAAATGTGGTCCATTAAAAGCGCCATTGGAGAGATTTAGGATTCAAAAGTAAGGCTTTGCCCCTAGTCTCCTTGCAGTCCATGAAGACATATTAGCAGTAGTCAAATGTAGTATACGATGCAATATTCCAAGACGAAATATCAACAATATATCAATAATGGGAAGCTCGTCTACCAACTCGGCCTATTCTTATGTACCTGTCGAGATTAGAAACTTTCCGTTGTATTCCTAATCTCGCCTCGCAATGCGATGGTTTGTCAATCAAGTGCGAATTCTCAAACTCTTCTTTCTCAAATATATCATCGATTTCCTCTAATATTTCCTGCTGCTCCATAAAAGTGTCGTTTACCCTACGCAGTTTCCTTGACTGTGATATCAGCTCTCGAAAAGTCGCCATTAACTTCTGATCAACTTCTCTCAGCCCCATCAGCTCGTTTCTTATCCAGCTAATGCCCGTCTCAATATATCCCACACGTTCGCAGAATGCACTTGATTCCCCTGGCATTTTAGGGGGCTTCTCCAATTTAACTTTTGTATCCTCGTTTACACCGATCTCACCCGATACATTCTTGCTCATATCTCTGTTGGCACCTTCATTTATTCTCGCCCCCTTGGATACGTCCTCCTTCAAATTTTGTCTATCGTTTTTACGTCTTTCTCCTGCTTCAAGGCCCGCGACGTGACAGAATTCCACCGCCTTCTCTGCATCCAAGCTATCAATTGCAATTAATTCAAAAGTATTTCTATTAATATCCATAAATCTTTCGAATTTTTCTGATGTTTCTTGTTCAACGATCTCATCGTTACCATCAATGCTTTCCATTACCGGGTTTACGTTTTGGACTACAATCTTACATTTAACAGGATCTTTTGATTGACTTTTTAATGTGGAAACATTCTCGTTTGCTGTTATCTCTGATGCACGACTCATATTTACCCCAGTTTTGCAGTCTTGCTCCACGTGTTCGCAACTTCCTTGCATGTTTTCGCAGAAGCCTATAACTGCATAGTCCTCCCATTTTTCAACCTTAATGGCTGTCATATCGGCTTCAATGGACAGTTAAGATATATTGGCTGTTAAGATCAACCATTTGCATTCCAGCAGATTTCTTTATAGCAAATTAGTTATTTAGATAAATAACATCTGGGAAAGGCAAATTAATTCTGATATCGATACGTTTTCACGAAAACAACGACAGTTGCTGATCCACTACAAAATACAATTTCCCCATTGACACTCTGTTGACTGCAGCTGTTTCGACTGCCCCAAATGTTTCACGTTAATATCTTCTTGTGCCAAGTAGCTTCTCTTCTCAACAATGCCTTCAGTGCTGTTCTTTATTTTATTAGGCCTAGGTATTTCATGAATACTCTATCTTGCAAGTTTCATTCTGCAACTATTCCATGCAAAGCAGGACTATTGTTTAGCTCATTAATCGTAGCGACGATTTTCTGGTTGCGTTTGAAAACCTGAGCAAATGCCATCGACGACCCACTATGCTAGATGCTGCTGTATATATTTCCCTCGCAGTCAATTTAGCACCTTTCCATTAAAAACAGGCAATTTTCACCTCCAGTTTTCAAGTATACCATTTTATAATGTAAGTGAAAGTTTTGCAACCAACTCCTTGGTCTTATAATTGTTTACCTTCTGAAAAGCTGCATATATTTTCAACTCTAACGATCACATTTCACAATTCGTGTTATACGTACTTGCTGCAAGTGTCTGCCCTATGTCCAAGTTTCTGTCCATGTTTGGAGTCTTTGATTGGCTCCCTTGATTCCACCGCTTGCTTCAGGCTGGTAAGGTCTGCGCTG
Organism: Catostylus mosaicus; assembly: GCA_964019065.1. Classification (NCBI taxonomy): domain Eukaryota; kingdom Metazoa; phylum Cnidaria; class Scyphozoa; order Rhizostomeae; family Catostylidae; genus Catostylus; species Catostylus mosaicus. The sequence continues at coordinate 7,132,126 of OZ025197.1, forward strand.
ATGTCCAGCTTCTATCCTTGTGACGAAGCTATGTCTCTGTCAGTGGTTTCTGCCCGCATTTTCTGCCAAGTAGGTACCCAGCTGCCGTCCGTGTGTCCAATTCTTCTGCCGGATTGTCCAGTTCTGCAATCGTTTCTCGTTATCCTTAACTTTCAGTTTCTGCCTAGTTTATGCCGTCTACTGCCTCTGAATTTCTGCTCTTGGACTCAACTGCCTTGTTATCGTTCAATTGCTGCGCCTTCTGTCCTACCATCCAGCTTATTTCGTCACCCTTGCTTATGCAGTTATTGTTTTTTATCTCAAATTATGCGCATATAATCAAGTTTATCCTTGTGCCGCTGTTGCAAAGAAACTCGATATTTCCAAATATCATTAAACCAAGCTTAGCTGTGAATCTTGTCTTCTCTGACAAATCACATCGCATTTCATTTGTCATTAATTATTGACACTGGGTATGAAAAACCCTGCGGGGAACGCTTCAACTCCTCTGTGAAGACGTAATTAAACATTGTCATTTCTTACACTTTAGCAAGAGTTTGCTGGTGATTTCATAAACAAGTTTTTTGAATAGCTCAGTGTTAGAAAGATTTGCCTCGGGTAAACAAACAGATGAATTTTTCAGTATATTTATAGATTTTAGTGAATGGGAAGCCTTTATACCTGTCTAGAAAATCCTGACATTGCACTAATGATCGCTCAATAGGGTCAGGCCGAACAGGGATGTAGTAAACGGGTTGGGGAGGGGCCTTGGCTCTCCACTTGTTAATAAATTATGTACAGATGTTACTTTCAAACCGACAAGTGCCCCCTTTTTGCACTGTAATGTGCCCCTGAAATTTGGGGCAATTTATACCTCGGTACAACATAATGAGCTGCTTTATAGAACGCATCTAAAAAATTTTTACATAAGAAAACCGATGATTTTAATAGATGCAGATTGAGTTTCCAATTCATGTTTATTGTTGTCGCCTGTTGGAGGCATGGCTTACATTATTCTTATTTTATAGCAATTGCTGGTACTGTTAAGTTTCTTATAACAAAGAATTTTTTGTTGGAGAGGATTCCCCAAGCCTCAGATTTTGCAGTCCCCTGTGGTGCCAATATTTTTCTTTTTGTTCGCCGAAAGATTGGGGATGTCCTTGGTACATGGTGTTGAAGATTGAAGGAAAAGAGAAACTATAGAGAGATGGTCGATTATGACAGAAATAGCAGCTTGTCAATTATTTTTATTCATTGTACAGCAAATCATTATATTCTAATTGATAATTGAGATGTTTTGAATATGCTTCGATGAAAGCTGATGAAATTTGTTAAGCCGTTGACAAGATTTTCGCCTTGTGTGTCCATTCGATCATCAAAATCAAATGAAGTGAACATTTAGAGAAGGCATGGAGGGCCTACTACCCGAAGCAGTTACTACTGTTGCCAAAGCTGATTTGGAACCGTTTGCAAATGGAAAGCGAGTTGGTAGCTACTTGTTTGGACGAACTATTGGCGAAGGATCTTTTGCCAAAGTTAAAGAAGCGTTGCATGTTTCTACTGGCGAAAAGGTACCGTATTTCGTTTTCTTTCTATTTTGCGTATTGCCGGAATTTTATCGAGGATTTCCTTGCAATTAATTTGGCCAAACCATAATTCTTATGGCATGTGTGCTTGATAGAAACTTAGAAATCTCATCTTTTCGTCCTGTGTCTTGCAAGATATGGAATTCAAAAACAGTCGGGTAAGAATGGATATTTTTGTTGCATGGTAATGTTAGCTAATATCATGTTTACAAATAAACACATGCGGGCGTCGAGAAATTACATTCTCAATTGTCAATGGATAATTTCTTCAGAAAGCGCGTTCGAACGATTTTTTTGAAGTGGGATCTTGTCTTTCCACTTTGAGATGACTGTGGCAAGTTTAAGAGAGATCATTGCGTGGTTTCCCAAATTAACGCGATTTCAAAGACTAAAAAAATATCTCCAACTTTGCAAATCATGGCTGTGTGCGCATCAAAATTGGTCTGCCCTGCCCAAATACCCGTCCACATGAACTCGAGAAAAAGTCAATCTTGCTTTTTAAATAATATATAACTTAGTTTGCCCTTTGATTTCAACTACTTTTCAGGGTGTCTTAAAACTCGAGAAAAAGACACGAACTTAAGTATTTAAGCGCTAAACGGAATTTTTCGTTCCCTCAGTTTACCAGCCAATTTCGTAACATATTGTCGCATTTTCTCCCTACAACAGAAACCCAGGCCTTGTTTGGTAATTTGAAAGGGAACTAGCTGTTTGATTTGGTAAATCTGAGGAAATGAATCAGTTATTTAAAATATTTTGTTGATATTGGCAAATTTGGTCACACCCCCAATCATTTTCGCATAAGTTAATCATTGAGACAGACTTATAAAATAAAGATTAACGAACGATTTTGTTGCTAAATGTCAAATCCCTTGATTAACCGTTTCAATTGGTTATCAATTCTACCCGCATCTTAAATTTCGGTCTTAGTGGTTGGACTAGTAACATGATTTGTCCTGTGGATTTTAAGTTGTCAAATTTCTTTGGTTTTTATGCATTGACAAGTGTTTGTTTTTCGTTTTCATGTATCAGATTTAACCATGAATCTTGCAAGGAATACCAAGCAGCTGTTTTGTTTTCAAGGTTCATGCGCTGAGTGTGTCGATATGGACTGCTTTGATCGGCCTGTGAATGTGTTTACGGATAACCCTCACAATTTACGCAAGCACATATTCTTGCATACATATTGTCGCTATGTCTTTGTAATGGTGGTATTTCTAATGCATTTACCAATCAGACCAGTTTAGTTTCCCAAAAATGTGGAAAATTTGCCGACAAAGAAACGATATAAGAACTTTGAAAAAGTTTCAAATTAAAAAGGTTTCATTTTGATAATACGGAAAGAAAGCCACATTCAGAACTGCGAAGTGTGGGGAAGTTCTCCCCTTCCCTCTCTCTTCTTTCTTTTTTTCAATCTTTTGGCAAATTGGATCCATGATACTATTTTAAAGATAGCAAGCATCTCTTCTCCCGATATTTTTTGCACGTAGTGAAATGTAAAGAATTTTTGGCATCTGCAAGAAAAAGCATCGAGACAATGTCTGAGTCAGGGACCATTTGTTACGTACGAAAGTGGGACAAATTTTTCGATTGCCCCTTTTGGCATTCAGGGCCGTAGCTAGATGTTCTGTTTCATGGGGGTGTCTACGATGAATTTGCCAACAAAATGGGCGTACAATCCTTTATTTGCCGACGAAATACTCTGAAGCACAATATTTCCCCGGGGGAAGGGGGGGGGTTGTCACACCCTCACAACCCACTATAGCTACTGCCCTCGCTATTTCCCTGAAGTAAAACACAAGGCTTTATTTTGCAAAACAAAGTGGGAAAAAAATCTAAATAACTCGAGACGATGGTCCACGCTGCTAATTCATAAACAACATCGAGTGACTGTGTCTTGTTCACGTAAACAAATTATTTTCTTATCAATCTCATTCATTTATCTGCATGATAAGTTGCGCACCGCAATCACAATGCGACCCATGTTGTTTTAGTGAATTTCTCGCTCATTAGGCCCATGCCATTCATATAGCGAAAGGGAAACGCTCACTACTAGCCTGCTGGGAATATAAAATGACTTAATTTGCTGAAACGAAAAACACTTTCTTTGATTTTGTTTGTATTTTAATGTGCCCCTTTATTTTGTGTGAAGCCCGCCTGTTGTATTTCTAATCGGCAAACAATTTTACAAATAAATAGAATGCTGTGATCTCTTTATACAAATCCCGTCTATGAGTTCGCTCACAAATACTCGGGCTAATAATGTTTGTTTTTTTAATATTCCAATTTATCGCTAATTTGAGCTGATTATCATCCTGTACCATCGCAGTCTCCATGCCCACACTAGGCAATAAGGAAATGCATGCAACACAGACTGTAGATCACATTACTAATCCTCATATCCCATTGGAGCGTTAGCCTCCGCAAAATGGGGGTGTATGAAGATGATCTGGGTCTCCGGCCACGCCTTTCAGGTTTCAGGAAACGCCCTTTTAAACACATTGATACTGTTTAAGAAAAATATAGAATGGTCAAAACTATTTGCAATTAATTTTGGGAGACGGCATATGACTAAGAAACGAAACTTGACATAACTTACCCCTACCCTAACTTTTTGAAGAATCTACCATATTTTCAGAAAAATGAGAGGCTAATTACCCCCTAGACACCCCGCCACTTGTGTTAGGGTGATGTTTCGGCTGCCACATGCATATTAATTGCAGCAAAATTCTTTTTGATGTTACATAGCAAAGTTTCAATACATTGCAGAACATTACATTACGATTGCGTGGTGTACGATTCTGCGAAAGATGTACAAAAAGAGGATTGAAAGTTCTTTTTTCGCGTGGTTTTATAGCACTGTAACAGGTTTGTTCATTAATCGCGAATTCGTCAAGGTCCGTTCCCAAACTGGCACGTGTATGCCTGTGGTGCACACGAAAGCACCTTGGACCGGTTAAGGTTAGAATTACATGGCTTCTAAAACCTACTCTAGTCGTTACAATTAATAAGTAAATTTCAAAGAGAGTAACATCTCTGTCAGAAGTTTGAAACTCAACTCTCGAAATTTGAGTCATTTTTTAACTCGAAGTTTTTCCTAAATAGTTTGCAAAACAAAATTTTCACCAGTGAGGAGGGAATTTCCACCACAAATTTCCTGTTTCTGTCATTGCTACCACCCCAGCCCTGATTAATACACCTCCTTTTTCTAATGCTTGGTGGCAAGGGGATATATATTGCGGAATTTCATTTATTTTGCGGCATCACAGCGTCAATAGATAAAGCCAAGAGTTCATTTGTTTATCCCAATGGCTTAGAACAAATCCTTCAATGATAGTTTAGCTTAGTGTTAATGTCATCGTCATTAAGGACATTGAGTCAGATTTGTAGGCGAAAACCTAGAGAATTTCTACCTTTTGACTAGCTAGTGATGTCTAATGGATTTGAAAAATCAAGAGTCAAAATTTCGGTTTGATTACGTGGACGAGTAGACAAGGTGCAGGTCTTCGAACCTATGAACCGAGAGTTGCGGTTCGAGACCACGGTCGGAACTTTTCTCAACAAGCTGGTCAGCAAACCCAGCTGTCCACGTTCTCGTCTTGAAAGAAGAAGCCTTGGCCACAATCTGCTTGATAGCAGCCTGGGTTCAGAAATGAAATGAACAAACAAAAACAGCAAGATAGAGCCAAAAACCCCCAAAGATGCAGCCATGATTTTAACAATTAGCATCATGCGTCGAATATTGCTAAAAATGTACAACGTAATGACACCGAGAAACGGAGATGGTTGGGCCGATTCCTCGTAAGGATAATGTCACCCCCTGTCATAATTCAGTTGCTTAGCAGCAACTAGTGCGTTTTGTCAGATTGGAAGGGGGTACTATAATTTACGATGTTGAAGCAGAGACGCCGTACAAATTTGAACTACAAATGAGTTGAGCTATTGAAGCATTAGCCCTTCCTCCCTAAGAAGTAACCAATTCTCGCTGAAGTTCAGAGGACCATTTGGTCCTACGTGGGTTTACATAAATTTATCGACCCATCGCATCACTATTTAATGGAACGGTAGGCCTAGTATCAGGGGAGAAGCTTAACTCACTCCAATTAACTTCTATTTAATTCAATCTGATTCAATCTTATTCAATCTAGTTCAATCTAAGTCAATCCAGTTTAACCCGATGCCCATATTTCCTTAATTTTAGATTACAATCCAATTTCAGGTTGCCATTAAGATAATAAACAAGAAAAAGGCAAGAGAGGATCGTTACGTCAGTCGAAATTTGAAAAGAGAAGCTGAATTGATGCAGAAAGTTCGCCATCAAAATGTGGTTCGACTTCTCGAAGTAATGGAGACTGATAGTTTCTACTACTTGGTTACAGAACTGTGCTGCGGAGGAGAGCTTCTCGATGTGATATGCGAACGGAAATGTTTAGACGAAAAGATCTCAAGGAAGTTCGTTGCTCAGCTGATTTCAGCTGTTTATTCGATGCATTTGAATGGAGTCGTGCACAGGTTAGTAGCTGCTGGCTGTATAAAAGTCCCCAGATGTTGTTATTAAAACTTTTTCTTCACAACTTTTTTTTGACGCTACTCTTGAAAACATAAATTCTCTTTCTATAAGAAAAGTTTTGCAAGAAAAAGGAGCCTCAAAATTTATGCCAAGTTAAGGCAAAAAAATCAATTTGATGAGCATTCGTTGTAATAAATGATAGTGTATTCTAAGGCTACGTTCACACGAACATAAGTGGACCGGATCTAAACTGGATTCAGCCTAAAGAGATATTCAGCCTGAAAATTTTCGTAAAAAATAAGGACAATTCAGCTTCGTCCAAAGATATATTATCTTTGCTTCGACATTTTGGGAAATAAAGAACTTTTCAATCTGAACCTTAATTTTTTCTAATTCTTACAACAAAAAGAGTGGAGGGAACATTGAAGAGCAGCTTATGTTATCCAGATCAAAAATAAGATGAACAAAATTGAAATATCCCAAAGCTATCTCAAGTGCGCATTAACATTGGTTCATAAACGGCAGGGAGCGAGTGAGAGAGGAATTTCCTTTCCCTTTTCTCATCTGTGCTCGCTTTTTTTGAGGTCCTGGTTCTTAGGGTAAGGCCAGTTTGCAGAGTATGGCCGATCTTGACAAGATCTTGGGTGCGCCAGCAGTTCCGCACCTAGGCTACGGGTGCGCAGAAGCCGTGAATAATTAGTTAGGTGCTTCACTACACTATAGGTACCATTGCACAAACATAAAAACTTCAAAATCGGAGGGGCGCTGGGTGTACTTTCTTATGCATTTAAGAAGTATCTTGGGTGCGCCATTGCAATACTTTGCACCCTGGGGGTAAGGGACGTCACTTCTAGCTCCGTGTTGGGGAGGTGATGGCAAGTTTATTCTGATAAGTCACTCTTTCCTCTTCAAAAACTGGGAAAACTGCCCACTTTGTTGCTTGAACTTTACCTTTGGTGCCTACCTTTACCCCACAAGAAGACGAAATTTTCATAGTTGGGAGGGTGAGCCAAACCCCCCTCAAGTGGTGCCCCTCCTCAGAGTAACCCTAGACTGTCTGAGCACGTCTAAAAACTCACACCAATTGATCTCATAATGAAGTATGTGAATGACGTCACTTACAGATTCTCTGAACCTTAACCTAATTTCGAAATATGTTATCAGTTGTAACGACACAGTTCTTGTAAACACTCAGGAATGTTCGCCTACCCACACGCCTTGTTAGTTAGTGTTGTTGTTCTTGTTGCGATGGTCTGCAAACTATACTCACAATTTCTACGTCAGAAAATTGGTTTAGGAAGGACGCAATGTTGCTCACATTAGCAACATTTAAAGTTGATTGCATTTTTGTTATCTCCTCCCGCAAATCGAGTTTGGGGATTTTTTTATTTGCCAATTGGCCACACATGTTGTATGAATATAAAACCCCTGATACTACCTACAGTGTATAAATTTAACCTAATTAGCAATATTTCTTTAATTACAGAGACTTGAAAATAGAGAATTTTCTTCTTGATGAACAAGATGACCTTAAAATTGTCGGTGAGTTTAGCGTAAACTTAATCCCAGGGGCGTTGTGGTTAAGGATCTATTGGTTTCTGTGTGCCACCCCTCCTTTTCGTAAATCTACATCATAACATTTCAGAGTCTTTGCTATTTCTCCGCCTTTCTCCCACCATGTGTACCAAAGCCTCCAGAAAAGAGAGCTAGTAGATGGAGATGAATCCCCTACCCCCCTCCCACTGTCTTGGCTGCATTCCGTTTGGAAGATGTTACCACTCGGTTGCAAAAAGTCATTGGTATGTCAAACGATTTAGTGCTCGATTTTTATTGTTTCTCATGAAATTGATAATATGTGCCTAATCATCAACTGTCATATCATCTTTACGAAAACATTCAGCCAATGAGAAAACTTAATCTTTTAAAAGGATTATTCGCTTGTTTACGTCCGCCATAATGAAATCGCCTCGTATTGTTGTATTGCTAAGAAGTATATGATAACAGGAAATCTGACATGGTGTTTTTTTTATTAATGCGCAAGATGACTTGTCATTTACGATTCACCATCCACTGACATTACTCTAACTTTGCACAATACTGATAAATTCATTCATGGAGCGTCCATTATTTATGGTAGGGAGAGGGCTGGCTAATCTTTGGGGGTCTGTTGAAAATTTGACTGAATGATAAGTTTTGTTATATCAACAATAAATATTATGGATGGAACACACTGGCACATTGAAAAGTTTGAAATTGAATATTGGGGCCTGAAAACTTTGAATAAAAAAATTTTGAGGCCTAAGAATTTTTCTACTTGCTTGAGGGGAGCCCTTAGGAAATAATGAATTTGTTTTTGAATCAGCCAGCCCCCTCCCCGCCAATAATGATAGACGCTTCCTTTAATTAATAGAATTCTATGTTTGTTTTTCTTTTTATAGACTTCGGTTTGAGCAACGTCCTTCCAAATGCTGGACTTGAGGCCTGGGAACAAACTGGAATGTGCCCATTGCTATTAACAACTCATTGTGGATCACCGGCATATGCTGCCCCGGAACTTTTGGCCCAGAAGCCTTACGGTGCCCAAATTGACATATGGAGCATGTTAGTAACTTATCAGTATTTTCATATTTTCATTCTACCTCCTCTGATCCTCATTAAGTTTGCTTTGTTTCTGAAAGTCGAAGCGTCGACGGTGCAGCTCGAATCGTCATTAAATTCAGAGGACAGCCAACTAACGTCATGGTTTTTTGTCTCTTCTTAAAACAACTTCGCATTTTTGATAATCTTTTTTGATATAAATGATCCAATAATTTGGCCGAATGAAGAGAAGTGGCTCGAGAATGCAGACTTGTATGGCAACAAAGAAAAGGTGTTAGATGCCATGAGGTACCAATTAAGTTTATATGCAGATATACCATTATCATCATATGTACTAAATGTGATATGAAAGAATCCCTCAACACCGCATTTCTCACACGGCCACCCATACGTAAAATGCAGCGCCTACGCCTATAAACCTTTCGTTGTAAATGGCCTGACCTTCATGCCATATAACATTGTTTTGCAGTGGAGTAAACATGTTCGCAATGCTTACTGGAAGCCTTCCATACAACCTAGAGAGGTTCAATATCATAGATATGTATCATAAAATGATGGAGCGAAAAATGATGCCATTTCCAAGCCATGTCAGTCGAGGTAAAGCATCGTTTTATCATGTTGGTTATTCTAGTTTGTTGAGGGGAAAGCATAACGGACTATTTTGATCAGGGGTGGCGCCAGGATTTGCCCGACGGGGGGCTGGGTTCCCCGACAGAGGGGCTAAATAACAGAATAGAGGGTATCTTTCTACGCATAATTTTTCGTCGAAAATTCCCCGACAGACACTCCCCGATGAGGGGGCTACGCCCCCCCCCTGTCCCCCCTCTGGCGGCACCCCTGACTTTGATAAATTCCTGTGTGGTGATGCGATGAAATATTGCAATCAGAGCCGGTAGCTTAACGGAGCAGTGTGGGGCCTTTAGTCAAAGTAGGGGTTTGGGGCCCCAATTGTTTTGTTAATCGAGTTTACAGGCTAAGCCCGAAAGTACCCTTGACTGCATAAATTTTTTAGATGCAATTTCTAAACAACATTAACTAACATCAACGTAATTTTTCAAGCAAATAGAGCATTTTTATGGTTCTTATGTTTCGTGGTAACGACCGTATGCAGAGGCATAAATGAGAAGGGGGGTTGTCAGATGTGAAACTCTTATGTATATTAAACATTTCAAGTCGTAAATCGAGTTGTTATACCAATCAATGCAAAGTTTAGAGATGTATTTTGATATATTTTATCATAATTAGAGAGGGTTTCAAGTTATGAATCGAGTCCTTACATAAATCGAGGCAGAGATGTATTTTGATATTTTTTATCATAATTGGAGACAGTTTTTTCATACATAGACGCTCGTGATCTTATCATCCAGCTGCTCGACCCAGTTCCTGAGACTAGGATCACACTTAAAGAGGCTATAAATCATCCCTGGCTTCGACCGGCCAGAAAATACCTCCTAAACTGTGAGAGCGCCACCGCAAAGCCACTTATCGAAGTTAATCAGAATATTGTACTACACATGGCGGATAACATGGGAATGAGCATGAAAGAGGTCGTTAATTCTGTGAAACAAAACAGGTATGATGTAATAGGCAAGTTCCGAAATTATAATTTCGTCGATGACGTCATTGCAACGTGTAAATGTGGCTCCAGCGCAGGGCCATGTGACCAACTTGGTTACTTTTTCCTTTAGATCATGTGAATGCTGATAAGGTGACTTTTGTTCACGTGATTTCTTGCCATGGGCCATGGCCTTCCAGCCGTTTCATCCCAACTCTTAAAAAAGATGTTGATTTGATGGATTGATTTCGGGAATTTTATCCTATGCTATTTTGTTTGCTTTTTTCTATCAGATCTTAAATACAACGCTACAGATCACAGCGGAATAAGGCACAAGATCATCGAATTTCACAAGATCATCATAATTAGGAGCACCTGCAATATAAACCAGTTTTTATTTACAGAGAAACATAAGGATGACAAAACAATGCGACGAAAAAATACAAGACATGAAAAGGAAATATAGATATTACAGTAAAATGCATGCTTTCAGTTCAGTGCATTTCAGTTAATGTTTCTTAGTCTTTTATGCTACTCGTTTGCAGAGCAAGCCATTCCTTTGCAATATACTTTTTGCTAAACGAAAAACTGAGAAGATTCGAAAGAAGGAAGAGAGGTGACGTGGCTGGTGAGTCGACGTTTGCGAAAGTAAAAGTCGTGAAAAAAGCAACACTAAACCCAGATATCAGCCCAAAGAACAAGTTCACTTATAAAGGAGTTAAGATAAGAAGGGGCTCTTCTTCGCACCATTCTTTCCACGAAAATGGCTCAGATGGTGCAAGATCAGATGGAGATAGTGTAAGTTTTAAGTATAATATGAAATCAATGTTGATGTACTAATTTATACCGGGTGAAAGTTCGTTACTGCGATCATTAAGAACCCTGTTTGAATTTCAATATTTAAAGCGATATGTTAAAACAAAAGTTAGAAATCTAGAAAATACGTTTACTTTCCTTTGAAGATTATAAAATCTTTTCCGTATCGTATAAGTCTTGGGGACATGCTATGAATTAACTATCTTGAAAGGTAAATGATGAAATCTTCTTAAGGCCTCTCAATTTACTTTCAGAAGTAAAAAGAATAAGATGTGTCCACGAGAATGCTCACTTCAATTCAGCATTCTGAAGACTTTTTGAAATGGCCTCAAGCAAATCCTTATGATAAATTTGAAGAAATTGTCACCTTTTGCATTTAATCAATGCTGTCCCATTTCAGAGTGTTTTGGTCCGCAAATCATCGCTTAAAGGGTCCAAGAATCATTTGAGTACGTGGTCCGTCTTATAATTTCTGTTTCATGGTTTTCTTTTAAGCACAGCATTGTTTCATCTCTCAGGATCCAGATACGCTAAAACCGCTCGAAAATGCGGACCGATGGAATCAGTATGCCACTTTCCCGCGCGACAGACGCACTTCTTATCCCGACGCGTCGAAGATCAATGAAAATCGTTTGGTTCATGCAACACTTGACAAAGGATCGGACGACATTGATTATCGTCATATTTCGTCTCCAGAAACGACGGATAACTCGGCAAGCAGCCTTGAATCGACGCAAATATTACGAAAGAAACTGATTAACGTAGAAACCCGAGACTTGTCGATACCGAAAAGCCGAACGAGGAAGGAAAGTGGAAGTGACGAGGAGATATTTGCGAGAAGCAGATCAAAAAGTTTGACTGGACGAGAGGTAGGTGACAGCAGCATTGTATTTATTACCTAACTGACATAATATTTACAGAAAATGATGAGATCATCAAGAACATTACATTACATCACATCACATCACACAACACCACATCACATTACATTGAATTACATAACATTAAATTTTATTACATTAAAATGTATTACATTACATCACAAAAAATTGAATTAAATTACATTAGATTTTATTACATTAAAATATATTACATCACAATAAATTGAATTACATTACATTAAATTATATTACATTACATCACAATACATTGAATTACATTACATTAAAATGTATTACATTACATCACAATACATTGAATTTTATTACATTAAATTGTATTACATTACATCACAAAAAAATTGAATTAAATTACATTAAATTGTGTTACATTAAAATATATTATATTACATCACAATACATTGAATCACATTACATTAAATTCTATTACATTACATTAAATTGTATTACATCACATCACATTACATTGAATTACATCACATTAAATTTTATTACATTACATAACATTACATTACATTAAAGTGCATTATATTTCAGGAATACGACTATATACAAAACATTTCTGCTGGTGATGGAAGGCATCGGGCTTCAACAACAGGGACATCATTTCACCATATGGACATAAAGCCAGTGAAACTTTCCTTACCAATCAAACTCAAAGCGCTCTTACATCGAAATGCTACAGACTTTAGAGAGGTCAATATCCCTGAAAATGGTGCCAATCAGTTTTTCGAAAATCGCGAGTCTGAAGTGATTATAGAAGGTGAAAGGACGCATATGATGACAGACAGGGCCGAAAAAGAAGAATATGAAAACAGGGTGAGTTTAAATGATGCAGCGAATAATTCGCCGCGAAAAAATCACGTACTAAAACTGAACAACAGTATAGACGAAAATCAACATTCGTTGCTAAATGCGGTCGCCGATAACATAACCGAAATTATTCCTCCGCCAATACCTTTTAGCGACCAAGGCTTGAAAATGAATGTTGAAGTTGTAGAGCCACGTTTTATCAAATCGCTTTCATCTAACAAGGAAAAACAAGTGGTTAAACGACCGGAAATGAAAACCATCTCAACCGGAAGCTTCGCTAAGACGACAGGAAGTCGTAAAGGTCAAAGAGGAAGTTCCGAGAGAAGTAAATCGTTTAGCGAATGGAAATCGAATGCTTTTAGACATACGCAGTTCAAAAGAATAGAGCTGGAGAAAGTTAAAAGAATAGAATTAGAACCATTTCAAAAAACTTTGGTTCAAGTTTCACCTGGTAAGCCAAATAATTGTTTTAAAACTTTGAATGTTGTCCTCCTTTTACTTATTTCAAATTTGCTTACTTTTTCTACTGCTAACTTTTTCCATCTTCTTCTCAATTCTTAGACAAATACTACTCATTCATTCATTCATTCATTCACTCATTCATTCATTCATTCATTCACTCATTCATTTATTTACTAATTAATATATTCCTTCATTCATTCATTCATTCATTCATCCATTCATTCATTTACTTGATAATTCATTCATTCATTCATTCATTCATCTCCTCATACCTTTACCAATAAATTGATTTTTCATTCATATCGTTCCCTTTGTATCTATCGTTTGTTCATTCATTCGTCTGTCTTTATATCTAGTCATGGAGATAAATTGAAAATAATTTATAATTGTACCTGCGTTGACAATAAAAAATTTATTCCAGGTTTGCAAACTGTTTCTTCATACTCCTTGCAACTTGTGAAACATGAACTTTTTGATGGTAACATGGTCCGTGGTGAAACTCACGCAGAAAATGAGTCAGGATTTGATTTAAATAACAACTCTCATCCTAAGCGATTTCAAAACAGGGAAGGAAGACGATCCAAAGCGATCTTGTGCGACGCAAGCCGACGTGAGGCGACCCCAGATGGCGAGAAGCGATTTCAGAGCGCGAGCCGGACTGAAAAGAAGCAGCAAGAGTTGACCCAGTTTGAGGGAGGACATAGATCGATTGCTTTCGTTGAAAAACGATCGGAGATTGACGAATTTCGAAAGAACGGTCAAAAGGCGAATGCTTTCGAAAGTATACAGCTTGAGGATAATCGCTTTGACGAAAAAGGACTTGAGGCGAATCCTTTTCGCGTCAATGTTGTTAAACTCGCCAAATGTCAATGTATACCTGTGTTACGACCGAGAATTGTTGAGCCTGATAAGCTTGTTATTTGTAGTAAAGGCACGACTTCAGGTAGATCTGTTACAAAAAACGAAAAAAATCCGCACTCTTCGAATAAAGATGCGAAATCTCACCGAAGAACGAACTTTCAGCTTGATGGTGGAAGCGAATCCTCTTTAAGTGACCGGCGAACAGTGCCGGATAAATCCAAGGAGCGAGAAGGAACATCATTAGTTAACTTTAGGCCGCTGAGTAGCAATAATTTGACTGAACGAAGAGATAAAAATAGATCTAGGAGTTTGAATGAATTCGATATCGTTGCGAGATCTGAACACCTACAAACTTCGACCAGAAGCAAACAAAGAGCTAGGACTCGCACAAGCAGTGGTGGTGAACATGGCAGGCCTAGAAATAGTTCTCCAAGAATCGGCTCTGATCAGTCATTGAGAAATTCACAGAGTTGCCGGGAGGGAGATAAGCACACAAGTTTAAAACGATAAATGGCAAACAAATCAACATCAATATCAAACATCAATCAATGCAATAAAATGTACATACGAAATTAATATTCTACAAATTACAAAGCTAAAATTCCACTTAAAACTATACTATGCGTTTTGTATAAAATCTTAATCATTTTGATTTTAAAATATTTGCACGGTACTTGAAAATCTTCTAAACAAATGAAAAACAAATGCAGAACTGTCTACGACTATTTTGTTACATTTCGTGCTGCATTGGTTCATTTTGCCCCGGTGGTCCGCCTTGCCCACCTTCTGCACCATTGCCCTGCTGTTGACCAGGGTTGCCACCTTGGACACCCCCATGCCCACCTCCTTCTCCATTGCCCTGCTGTGGACCAGGGTTGCCACCTTGGAATCCGTCTTGCCCACCTCCTGCTCCATAGCCATTGCCCTGTAGTAGGAGAGAAAAAATAATGCATTATTTTAATGGAGTTTTCAATTCACAATTGGTTCACAGCAGCCAGGCCTAGATCCAAACAAACATTGAGCAATTTCAAAAGAGCTCTCCAAAGAAGCTAAAAGCAACTTTGAGATTAAAGTTTCGCCATCAAAGTTGTTTAAACTAATTCTGTTCAAACTAATTCCAATTTATTAGTACGAGCCCAAAGAGGGATTATCGAGTTGGGAAGATGTAAAATTATTGAAAGGTACTTAGAGCTAACTTGCTAATTAAAATGATAACTGTTTGAAGCTGAGACAGTTGATTTGAAACATCTATCCCTAAGCCCTGAACAAGAGCGCAGAACCGCGGAGTTGCTGGCCCCAGTTCTTAAAACCAACACAAGGCTGTACACGCATCGTCTATCCTATCTGCCGAGGCTGGGGTCTACAATTCAATACAATACAATTCAATACAATACAATCCAATGCAATACAATCCAATACAATACAATGCAATGCAATGCAATACATTACAATGCAATACAATACAATACAATATAATACAATCCAATGCAATACAATACAATACAATCCAATACAATCCAATGCAATACAATACAATACAATGCAATGCAATTCAATACAATACCATACAATACAATGCAATACAATACAATACAATACAATGCAATACAATACAATGCAATTCAATACAATACAATGCATTGCAATACAATACAATGCAATACAATACAATGCAATGCAATACAATATAATACAATACAATCCAATGCAATGCAGTACAATACAATACAATGCAATGCAATACAATACAATGCAATACAATACAATGCAATACAATACAATACAATGCAATGCAATTCAATTCAATACAATACAATGCAATGCAATGCAGTATAATACAATACAATCCAATGCAATGCAATACAATACAATACAATACAATGCAATACAATACAATACAATGCAATACAATACAATTCAATCCAATGCAATACAATACTATACAATGCAATAGAATACAATACAATCCAATACAATACAATACAATGCAATACAATGCAATGCAATACAATACAATACAATCCAATACAATACAATACAATGCAATACAATGCAATGCAATATAATACAATACAATACAATACAATGCAATGCAATTCAATACAATACAATACAATACAATCCAATACAATACAATACAATGCAATACAATGCAATGCAATATAATACAATACAATACAATACAATGCAATGCAATTCAATACAATGCAATACAATACAATGCAATACAATTCAATACAATACAATGCAATACAATACAATACAATACAATACAATACAATGCAATGCAATACAATACAATACAATGCAATGCAATTCAATACAATGCAATACAATGCAATACAATACAATGCAATGCAATACAATACAATGCAATACAATACAATACAATACAATACAATGCAATACAATACAATTCAATCCAATGCAATACAATACTATACAATGCAATACAATACAATACAATACAATGCAATACAATAGAATTCAATCCAATGCAATACAATACTATACAATGCAATAGAATACAATCCAAAACAATACAATACAATACAATGCAATACAATACAATGCAATGCAATTCAATACCATACAATACAATGCAATGCAATATAATACAATGCAATACAATACAATCCAATACAATACAATGCAATACAATACAATACAATGCAATACAATACAATGCAATGCAATTCAATACCATACAATACAATGCAATGCAATACAATACGATGCAATACAATACAATCCAATACAATACAATGCAATACAATACAATACAATACAATACAATACAATGCAATTTTTCAATGCCTGGCCCTACTTGCCCTTGAGTACAGCAGGCATCCTGCTATGGGCAGTTGCTGTTTATGCACTCTAAAATTTCAACAATATCCAGCTTCAATACTTTATAAAGTTTATTTTTATTTCAAAAAATGTGTTATAGTTTAAAAGTTTATATCTAATAGTTTAAACGGTGACTGTACTTACCGCCGCTCCGTGGCCGCCAAGAAGAGCTTGTCTTTCCCCATCTTGGTTGTTCAACCTTTTTTTGGCTCGGTAGAGCAATGCAAGAAGTACAATGTCCAATATTGCAAAGATCACCAGGAATGCAAGAAGGATGATAAATGTTTTTTGTTTAGCAACTAGAATTTAGAAAAATGGTGTGCATATTAACTTAAGATGTGAGTAGAGAGCAAGAATGAAGTGCAGCATCCTTGATCTGGAAAAAACAGCAACCAGATTGACTTTTTGAGTGGAGTCGTGTTCGACTTTCGATCAACCGTGAGGTCATCTGGCGAATTTTGTCAAAACAATACAAAACAAAACAATTTACAGTACAGTACAATACAATCAAATACAATACAATAAAATACAAAACAATACAATACAATACAAAACAATACAGTGCAATAGAATACAATACAATACAATACAATAAAATACAACACAATACAGTACAATACAATACAATACAATACAATACAATACAATACAATAAAATAAAAAACAATACAGTACAATCCAATACAATACAATACAATACCATACTATACAATACCATTCACTGCAGTACAATTCAATAAAATACAATGAACACGATGCAACACAATACAAACCAATACAAGGCAGTAGAATACAATGCAATACCATACAATACAGCACAGTGCAAAACAAAACAATTCGATAAAAAACAACACAATAGAGAACAATACAAAAAACACAATACAATTCTATGCTATACAATACAATAAAGAACAATTCGATACAATACAATAAAGAACAATTCGATACAATACAATATAGTACAATTCGATACAATACAATAAAGAACAATTCGATACAATACAATATAGTACAATTCGATACAATACAATAAAGAACAATTCGATACAATACAATAAAGAACAATTCGATACAATACAATAAAGAACAATTCGATACAATACAATATAGTACAATTCGATACAATACAATAAAGAACAATTCGATACAATACAATAAAGAACAATTCGATACAATACAATAAAGAACAATTCGATACAATACAATAAAGAACAATTCGATACAATACAATAAAGAACAATTCGATACAATACAATAAAGAACAATTCGATACAATACAATAAAGAACAATTCGATACAATACAATAAAGAACAATTCGAGACAATACAATATAGTACAATTCGATACAATACAATAAAGAACAATTCGATACAATACAATAAAGAACAATTCGATACAATACAATATAGTACAATTCGATACAATACAATAAAAAACAATTCCATACAATACAATAAAGAACAATTCGATACAATACAATAAAGAACAATTCGATACAATACAATAAAGAACAATTCGATACAATACAATAAAGAACAATTCGATACAATACAATAAAGAACAATTCGATACAATACAATATAGTACAATTCGATACAATACAATATAGTACAATTCAACACAATAACATACTACAGAATACAATACAATATTCTGAATACTATGCGAGCGATACAGTAAATTCATTCCATCGCAGCACAATACATTGTAATATCAATTGAATACAATACAAAACCATGCAAATAGAAAACACGGCTATAAACTGTGAATACCTACAGTTCTTGCAGTCATCAGAACTTGTCTTTTTTCCAATTTCCTCTCTTGAACCGGTTACACAAGGGCAGTTGGTTCCATTTCTTGATGAGATCGAGCCTTTGCCGCACTTGGAGCACTTGTGATTTCCAGGTTCCCCTTTGTACGTACCGTCTAAGCAGACTGCAATTTAGAAAGTCATTCATTTCCCTTAAGTAATTCCAGATTGATCATTATAGAGGGTTTCCCTAAGAAAGGAGACCTCCTCGACAACAAATGATAAACAATTCTCAATGTTTACATCATAGCTCTTTTAACTCGTTTGGGAGGGGGGATTGATAAATGAGAGGGGTCTTGTTAGCGAGGAAGTCTATATTAGAAAATAATTTATATCAGAAAAGGTTGATTTAATATCAATATTGTAAAACACCGATTTGTGCCTTCACCTTCCCGGTACTACTAGTAAAATCCTAATGATCCAATTTCAAAGTGTCACAGCATTGGACCAACCAAAATTAATTGGTCCATAGCTGAGCCCCATTTTGCATTGGCTATTTTGACAGTAATGCTAACTTGAACAACTAGTGATGTGTTTTCCCTAGTTGAAAGAGAACTCGTGACACGCACTGTAAGACCGTGAATACGTCCCGCAAGAAGACGCTCGTCCCGGCAGGACATCCCCTTCAAATTTTATAGATCAATCGACCCCCCCCCCCCCACCCTACCCCCGAAGATGAAATATGTGCATTTCCTTCAAAGCGGGGTGATTCACTGTATTGTTTCATATGATTTTCAAAATCTTACTTGAGCAGTTTTCTGATATCTTCTCGAATCCTGCCTGGCACTGGCAACCGAACACCTTTGAGACCGCACCCTTTTGATCGCAGTAGAGCCATACCCCATCAGAGCTTACAGGTACCGTATTTGCTTTGCACTTCCCTCTAACTCTGTTGTCAGTACCATCACCAGGTGCGACAACATCAGGAAATGTGGCCATATTTGTCTGGGTAGATGAGCACTTATTGTAGGTGATAGTTGCTTTGGCTATTGTCAAGCATTCTGGTGTAGGGCTTGCGACAAGATCTGGTAACGCCAATCCGACGTTGAGGTAGGCATCAGTTTTGCTCGAAACGGAAAACAGGGAATTCATGTAATCAATAAGTTTCTTTGACTGCAAAGAAACAAACTGGTACGGGAGTGCTTTTCCAGACTTCGTCTGAGCTGCTAGCAATACTGCTGTTGGATTCCGGCTTCGATAATCCAACAGAAGTGTCAGTGTTATGTTCAGCGATCTAGCCTTGCCGGTTTTTATTCCGGGCGATGTTATGAACCACTTCGAAGAGACTTTACCGCAGACTTTATTGCAAGGGTATGCATTTGATACAAACATGCTCGTTTTCTTGTTTAGCAATTGTTCTCGTATTTTCCAATCGCAGAAGTCTTCCTCTTTTTCGGCGCTGTACAATGTTACTTAAAAAGAAATGTTGAAGTCATTGGTTAGTAAAATCGTAACAGAATGTTTTTCTTTGGTATGGAATGATATGAGACAGGCACGCTTGATGCCCCCCCCCTTCCATTACTCTATTGTTGATGTGATCGCCCTTTTCCCCAATCCAGTGGCCAACGCGAAGTGGTTGCGGTCAGCGGCTGAGCCAGCCTCCACGAAGTTGGGGATTAGATGATGATGATGATGATAGGGGCCCTGCCAAGCTCTTCAAATTTTAGGAAACGCCCTTTTGAACACACAGATACTGTTTAAAAAAGGTTTAGAAAGGAAAAACTTTTTTCGCGATCAATTGGCAAGACGGTATGTGACTAAGAAACGAAACTTCACAAGGGCCTACCCTTATCCGCAATTTATCACGTCCTCGTACTTGGTTGCGGAAGTTCTCTGAGAGAAATTCACGCGGTCGTCACGAGACTCGGAAATAATTTCATAGAAATAATTTCTCATGACATTTCCTACTTACTCCTTTTTTCTGATGTTAAGACCAGCTAAGACCCTTTCACATTTTAGCATCATAGCATAGCATATACATGTCCCAATTCTGAGTAAAACATACTGCAGCAATCTTTGTTAAAAAGGTGGTAAACTGGTGTTACTGAGTGCAAATTTTGAATTTTTTTGATTCATTACATCAATTAACATAAGTAGATTTCATTTTTGCTTTCGTTTCTGGTAAAGCTTAAATAAAAAACATGGAAAAATACATTTATTTGAAGGGTGGTAGGAAATTTTCCCTTAGCAACACCATAGCAACCCAATTTTTCAATCATTCCCCCGTGACCCACTCTATAAAAAGAATTACCATACAGAACTTCTTTTACCTGAACCATTATTGTTTAGCCTCGCTTACAGGTGCTATGTAGCACGAGAAAAACATGTTTAGCATGTCTTATTGATCGCCTCTTTCAAGGTGCGTTTGACTTGTAAATGTCCTTGAAAGAGTCCATCGCTTTGTCACTACTGTGCGAAATTCTACTCAAAAATCATGGGAAATCCACGAAACAGAAGACGAAAATCTAGAAAGGTGTTTCATGGAAATCAGTTTGTCGTCAAGCAAGAAGAATCGTGTATGGAGGGTAGTGGTTCATTGGTTGCAGATAGGCCAAGTACGGCATCATCTTCGACATCGCCCGTTAGTGGGAAAAGGGCTTCTGCGGATGCTTCTGCGGATGCTACAACGCCTTTGTCACGAAGCAGCAAAAAGATAAAGCTGACAAATATTCAAGAACCGATGGCAGAAGAATTATTTTGGTTTTTCATGCATTCAGATGTTTTGAGAAACCTTATCGATATGATTGGTGTTTGTAAGATGTGCGAATCTGCTGGACTCAGTATCATGCAAAACAACAAGAGAAAGGGTTATGCAAGAAATGTGATTGGAAGTGGGAATTCTACTCATCTCCCACTGTTGAAAATGACATCAGTCCAGGATCTAAAGTCTTCAGCATAAATCTTTTGACAGGACTGGCTTTCAGAGAGATTGATCAAGGGCATGAAGCAATGAAAAAATTTAACACTTGCATGAATATGCCACCTCCATTTACTTTACAAAAGCTTCTCAAGCATAAATAAAAAACTTTCATCTGCATATGAAACTGTTGCAAAGGAATGTTTGCTTGTAGCAGCTGAAGAAGTTAGGAAGACGCCTCTCACACCAGATGCTGAAGTTGAAGATAGTCAGGTAACTATCGATGGAACATGGCAAAAGAGGGGCCATTCATCACTAAATGGTGTAGTTGCTGCAACCTTAAAATTGGGAAGGTGATTGATTTTCAAGTTTTAACTAAAAACTGCAAGAGTTGCCAAATTTGGGAGTCAAAAAAAAATTCAGAAAAATATCAGGACTGGAAGCAAAACCATCAATGCCCAATTAATCATACAAAACCAGCAGGGGCAATGGAAGCAGCTGGTGCAATCAACATTTTCAAGCAATCTGTTGGAGAGTATAAATTAAGATACACAACTTATATTGGGGATGGGGACACAGAATCTTTTGGAAAAGTAATGGAAGCAAAGCCTTATGGTGATATTTTACCAACAAAGCTTGAATGTGTTGGACTTGTCCAAAAAAGGCTTGGAACAAGGTTACGGCAGCTCAGAAAGGATTTCAAAGGAAAAAAGTTGGATGATGGAAAGGGTTTGGCTGGTAGAGGAAGATTAACTGACAAATGCATAAATACTCTGCAAAATTACTATGGTATGGCAATTAGGCAGAACACAGACAATTTGTATGCAATGAAAAAATCGATTGGGGCAGTTTTATTCCATTGCAGTGACATCAGTAATGAAAATATTTGGCATCAGTTCTGCCCAAGAACTGGTAAAGGTTGGTGCAAATGGCAAAATGATGAAATTAATAAAACACAGACATTTAAAAAAAAAATTAATTTACCTAAGGCTATAAAAACATTGATTGAGCCAATATTTAGAGACCTTAGTTCTGATGATCTGCTTACGAAGTGTTTGCATGGGCAAACACAAAATTGCAATGAAGCCTTCAATGGAGTTTTGTGGTCGAAATGCCCTAAACAAGTTTATGTTGGTAAAAAGCACTGGAAATGGCAGTATGTTCTGCAGTCATCAGTTATAATGAAGGGTTTTCAAAAATGGGAGAGTTTTTCAAATGTCTAGGCCTTCCAGTTGGCTACTGGTTGCAAAATGGATGTTTGCAAAAAGATCAACAACGTATAAAACAAATGGAAAGAAAGTCATCAGAAAAAGGAAAGAGAAGGAGTAAAAAGCTAAGGGCAATAAGAAAAGGTTTCATTGACAAAGAAAAGGAACTAGAAGGGGGGGGAATCATATAAAACTGGCAGCTATTGAACATGTTTTTGACACCAAAACTTTGAATGCGATTTTCTCAACTTTGTAATATTAGCTCCTACATAAACTTTGTGACAGTATTTCTCTGCAAACAAGAGTGGTAGGGTTGCCGCAAAAATTTTGTTTCTGTTTAGATTAGGGAAAAATCTTTCATTTCCCAATCAAGTAAAGCCTGTTTCTTCACAAAACAGAAAACCATAAATATTTCAATTAAATAGCTTAAATTATATAGCTAGCCGTCTAAAAATAATGTCGTGGTGCCTGTCTTAATTTGAGGGACTTCTTTAAATCCAGCGAACTCGCGAAACATGTCTTAGGCCATGTTTCGTTCTTTCCCTTCCGCTTTTCTGGTTGTCGCAGGAATCACCAGAGCGATTTCCATTATAAGTCAATTTTCAAATTTGCTTTCATTTAAAGCGATGAAAAATTTGTAAGAATGGTTGTTGAATGTACCAGAAGTTATTTGAGTAAATGGTGAATGGGTTGCCGGTAGGGGCGCTACTCTGATCGTAGGAAACAAACTTACCTTGCTCAGCAAAAGTACCAACACCATAGAAAAAAATGGCACTGAAAATGAGTGTAACTATTTTCATGGTGAAAACGAAACAAGAAGTTGACTTCTATTGCAGTTTTTTGACAAATTGTGGCAGAGGATCGAACCAGCGGCTGATGCACTGATGAGACTAAGAAAGCTTGGCAAGATCGAATTACATCATGGGATCATTCCGATCAGTAGTTCCCCGAAATGAGACAATACATATGTACGAATGACAGATGCTGGAGCAAGGGGTTAACAGGACCGTCGAGAGGGGTGATAGGCGGGGTTGGAGGTCCGGGGCCCGGGCCCCGAAAGGGCCTGCAAAAGTTTTATTCAATGAAAAGATTGATTGCACACTGGGGCCCGGTGCAATGAAATACCCCGGGGCCCGCACTGGCTCTCGACGGCCCTGAGGGGGTACCAGTGGCGGATTCTGATATTTTTCTGACCGGTGCAAGAATAGCTGACAACAAGCCTTAGGGCGCGGCCACAATAAAATGGTCGGTGTCACGTCCTCTGCAACCCTATGGCAAACTACATCCTAATATCTCCCTTGGTGGTAAAGGTTTTTGACCCTTCACGGTTATCAAACGTTAGCAGTAATAAGCAGTCTACAATGAAGTTAGGGACAGTGGAAAATTTACTTTACAACATGACCAGCAAGAAAAGAAAATTCTTCCAGAAAAATCTGGAGGGGGCTATCATAATTCCTTATCAAGTTGTTGATATAACTCCCACAGACAGAGGATGGGAGAAAAGAAAGGGCTATCATAGGTTTCGCAACCTGAGACACTTCCTGTCCGTAATTAATTTCAATGAAAGATTGCCCCCACTTCTCATCACCATAACCCCTTGTCATAATGTCGCTGCCCCCTGTCTGTGTCTTTAGTTTTCTCGCAGAGACGTCTCCCATCTTTAATTTTACAGTGACTTGTTTGTTTTCATTCGATCTAATTTAGCTCAGTTGCAGCTCGTGGAAATTTTGACTAATGGGGCTGAACACCAAACCTTGTGCGGAAAACGATTGTGCGGTGCTCCAAGGACTAAACAGGGCCTCCGACGTGACCAAAAAGGTGTGGGGGGGGGGGTCAAGCTTCGATGCGAAAAAAATCCCACACCACAATATAATGAGCTGCCCTTTAAAGTCTCTCCCCCCCCCCGTCGATGGAGACCCTGCTGTGAGATGGACAGTAAGATCCTTCCTTCCTCTTTATTTCAAAGCATGTTTGTCGCCTTTTAACCAGAAGGACCTGCTGTATTTTAGTGTAATGGGGCAAAACCATAAAAATACAGGGCAAAGCGGAAGCAAGATAACAAAATTCATTTCTTTCCGTGACGCCTCTGTCTGCCACGAATTTTCGTCCCTCGCTATTGTCTGGAAAAGAACTTAAAATAGCAAAGGTTTTTGTTCTGAAATTACCCTAATATGACTTGCTACTCCTGAACCCCTAGGATCATTAAAAAATTTTCACATGTGAGAAAACGTGTACCACTTCATCTGATTTCCCACTTTAGTTTTGGTCAAATATGAGCCTCCTATGCCCCCGCTCCTACGCCAATGACTTCAATGTATTTTTTATGGGTGAGTGAATGTTGCAATGCAAAGAAAGTCCTATGACAGGGTGGGGGTTTATTTTCAGGATTCCAGGAGATGGTTCAAAGTTTTTACATACATACATCTACATACATTTGATATTTGTTAAGCTGATGTGGACCTGCTCAACAATAGGAGATTTTTACGCTACGATAAGAGATTTTTTACAGCAGTTAAATAAAAATTTTGCGGCTTGACAATTTTAATTTTCGTTTAGGGGGGGAGAGAAAAAATGAATTTATTGATTTATTGGTTTTTAATTTATTGAGGGGCCGAAACAACAGTTCTTTAAACATTTTCTTTGTGGTTGTTGCTAGGAAACAAGCTACAAATCCCGCAGGATGTATCTTACCACCTTAATTAATGGAGACCAATAGCGTGCGGTTTAACAAATGTTTACTGTTCAAAAAACATCAAATAAGTTGATATTTTCGTCTTTTTGAGCATTATTACCTATTTAGAGTTATTACCAAGTTATTCAAGAATAAAGATACTTTTGCAAGATATTCAATTACTTGTGCAAGCTCTGCTTTTATGGTGGATTTATTCAGTGCTTGTTGGTGAAGAACGGGCCTATTTTTATATCATTTTTATCATGGACTGCAACTTTGCGTGTTGACAGCGATGTACAGTTTAATGGCGAACTGTTTTGAGTGGATGAGAAAAAGAAAAGAGCCAAATAGGTAAGTAGAAAAATGCTAAATTAACATGGGAAGGTTAACTTTTGGTTTTTTTTCGTTTACAAATATTGGACTAGGCCAATAGTCAAGAAACGACTGATACACAGTTTGAAAACAAAATTTCTGAATACTTTTCAAGAACAATATTTGCTTTTTTGTGCATTTGTTTGGTAGGAATAAATTTAAATCGTACATTTATCTCTGACGGATAAAACGCCTTGTTCTATCTTAATATTTCTTGTTGTATAAAATGGTTGTATGGAAAATAATGTTTTCAGCTTTCTTTTTTAATCTGATCAATTAGTTCGTACGAGGGTTTTTCAATAGAAATCGCTTAGTCAGACGGAAGGTGGCCATATTGTGTTTATGCAACTGCTTGATGATTTTTGGGAATATTCATTTTATCCCTGGCCTGTTTCTGTCGCAGAAGTTAATCCAGAACATCATTTTTCAATAATTATAACCATCATCAACGCAATCAGGATCAACCTTTTAATCATTGACATCATCAACAATCATCATTATCATCACCATCATCATTATCATCATCATCATTATCACCATTATCATCATCATCATTATCATCATCATCATCATCATCATTATCATCATCATCATTATCATCATCATCATTATCATCATCATCATTATCATCATCATCATCATCATCATCATCATCATCATCATTATCATCATCATCATTATCATCATCATCATCATCATCATCATCATCATCATCATCATCATCATCATTATCACCATCATCATCATCATCATCATCATCATTATCATCATTATCATGATAATCAATGTATATCATCATCATCATCATCATTATCTATTGCAGGGCTGTCACTTTGGTTATAATAGGCTTAGATGATGCTGGCAAAACAACAATGGTAGCAAGCTTGCAAGGAGGTAAGAGCATTTTTCATCTCATGGGCCTGGGGGCTTACACATTATGGAACTTGTGAGAGAGTCACTTTCAGGTTTCTCCATTCAACAGCTTGGTTGATACTCTGTGCTGAAATTATGTCGTGTCTATATGTATTTGTTTCAGCTTCCCACTTGATAGTGTACTCACTTCTTCATATACGAAAAACTCTTTCAAAAAGCGAGTTGATTAAATCAAGCAGAATAAGTTTAACATGCAATGCAGCATGCTTCTATCAAAGACAATTTTATTGCTTACGACGACCCACTTCTTAGATAATTAGCACAAACACATTTAACAATAGAAATCACTCAGTAGAATTGTGATGTAATGCTGTAATGATGCCAAGATAAACGGATAAAAAACAAACAAGGGTTGCAAGACTCTTTAGCAATCTTAGGACTGGGAGATTAACTCAAAAAGAATATCATATGATCTGTATTTTGTTGTTAACATGATACATCTCTCATTAAGAGGTGCATTTATGTTGGGGAGCAAGGCCCCCAGATATGTTTATATGTTTCTGAATATTGCTTTGCATCTTTTCCAAAACATCTGATCTGTCTGTAACAAGGACCCTGTTGTAAACTAATGTAGTTGCTGCAGGATTATTCTCCCTGATAGTTAACTTTAAAATTCATTGACTAAATATGAATCTTTTTACCCTTGTCAGAGCCGCCTGATGGAATTACCCCAACAATTGGTTTTGCAAATGCTGAGTTCACAATTAATCGATGTAAAGTGACAGTGTATGATTTAGGTGGTGGTGTTCGAATTAGGGATGTCTGGAGAAAATATTATGCTGAGGTGAGAGCATTACATCTGCTTAGGATATAATTAAATGTAATGTGTAAAATTATACTGTATCATACATCATATATCATATATCATATATCATATATCATATATCATATCACGGGACCCCTTAAGCTTTATGCAATTTTAAAATTACATTTGATTGCTTTAATTTCTTTCAGGTGTTTGGTGTAGTTTTTGTTGTTGATTCCT
Source organism: Catostylus mosaicus (assembly GCA_964019065.1). Classification (NCBI taxonomy): domain Eukaryota; kingdom Metazoa; phylum Cnidaria; class Scyphozoa; order Rhizostomeae; family Catostylidae; genus Catostylus; species Catostylus mosaicus. Next base: position 7,159,892 of record OZ025197.1, read on the forward strand.
GCAACACTGAAAGATTGAATGAGACAAAAGATGTTTTTTATCAAGTTGTAGAACATGGTAAAGTGTTTGGGAAGCCATTTTTAATGTGAGTAAATCTTTGCTTCTGTCATTTATGACTCAATGTGTGAATTAAGAACGATGTATTGTAGTATGGTTTTCATTTTCAATTGCTGATAATTTTATGAACAATGGTTTCCATATTCTGCAAGAAAATATGTTGCTGTGTGCTCGTTCTATGAATGCAAAAGGATTTGACTTTTTAACTTAAAGCACAAATCAATCATTATAGATAATAAAGAGCTCCTTTTCTCAACACACTTTTGCAGCATTCACAACAGTAAGATCCTTACTAAAATAATCCAGTCTTCATAGATGGAAGAAAGATTACAATGAAAACTCTTGCTAGTGCTTTAAGGCCATGTGGCCTATTCCTTTATTATCCTTTTCAATCATTTGTTTTTTAATCTTTCTAATGCTTTCTAGATTTGCAAATAAGCAAGACAAGGACGGAGCTTTACCTCCAGAGGAACTCACAAATGCCCTTGATTTAGAAAATAAAAATAATACATTCCCATACAAAATAGTAAGTATCAAGTGACATTATGTTTTTGAAACATTATAAATTATTCCTCTTGCACATTGGCCACCACCAGGGCTATCGAGGGCTAGTGCAGGCCCTGGGATATTTTATTTCACTGGGCCCCAGTGGGAAACCAATTTTTTTATTGAATTAAACTTTAGTGGGCCCCCAACCTTTGACCCTGCCTACCCTCCTCTTGACGGTCCTGGCCACCAACACAGTCTCTTATTGTGCTTTCAAATACCTCTGCTTAACTCTTTGCAGTAGAAAAGTACCGAAGGCAACAATCCCTGTAATTTCTTTCACTGTGTTTTTTGGTCATTGTTGAAAATAAGGCCCTTATACCAGAGACTAAAGTTTGTTTATATTTGATGGACTTTTTGCAAGAAATATTGACATACTTAGTACTTGCTGCCTATTTGAATTGCTGTTGATATTTCTTATATACTTCTTTGCTAAAATTATTTCTTTGATGGTATGAATTTTGAATTTAAAGTCTCTACAGACCCTGTTGTTCTTTTCCATAGTTCACCTGTTCAGCGAAAAAAGGCTACGGACGAAGTATAGACAAAAACATTAATGCAGGTAACTATTCAGGCAGAGTTAGGAAGACATTACGGTCACAAGGTCACTAGCTGGAGTAAGGTCCAGGCAAAACAATAGAAACTCCAACGACTTACCATGCCATTCCTATTTTCTATTGTCTTGTGAGGAAGGTTTGCCTTCCGGTATGTTTTTGTCCGAACGAAGGTTAACAACTTTTCTGGACTTTGTGACATTGCTATTATTGCTCTTTATTATCTAACATTGCTTTTCCTGCTGGAAGGTGGCATCAACTGAAATGGGAAAATGCTCTGAAGACTGGTTAACCGACCCTGAAATTTTGAAAAGTAACTGGGGTATGACTAAAGGAGCTCTTATAGGAGATCAATCAGTTACCTACAACTCTGCTGAGGTCTGATTGTCTTGATGACCTACGTAAATGACTCTGCTGCACTTCTGTTCATACATTGAAAGACTAGAACAGGAATCCCTTAACCTCTTTACAGACCTTATTCCGTCCCAGAATATGATCTGCCACGCACAATATGGCCTAGCTAGAGCGTGTAAAGCACCACATTGTCAACCACAATCTTTGCTCATTGACTTTTGCTCAGTTTTCATGCCAGTTTCGTAAGGCAAATTAGACATTCTGTTGCAGATCACGTTTCTTGGTTTAGAGATGTTTTTCCTTGACATTTCAGGTTTCCAGTGGCTACTAAACACAATATCAAGTGAATATGGGAAGATTTCTGCCAGGGTTGAAAATGATGTTGCTATTCAGGTATGTGTATCGTTTGTATTTTTTGGTTTTATGGCGCATATAAAGCAAAATGACCCAAATCAAATATCGAAACAAGCGAATGGATTGGTGTTCAAACCAACTAATGCAGGAACAGGTTGACCAACTGATGGAATAACTTGCCCTCCAATAACGGCCTCGTTAACAGTGATAAAATTTGCCATCTAAAGTCCAGGATCTAAAGTCTTCAGCATAAATCTTTTGACAGGACTGGCTTTCAGAGAGATTGATCAAGGGCATGAAGCAATGAAAAAATTTAACACTTGCATGAATATGCCACCTCCATTTACTTTACAAAAGCTTCTCAAGCATAAATAAAAAACTTTCATCTGCATATGAAACTGTTGCAAAGGAATGTTTGCTTGTAGCAGCTGAAGAAGTTAGGAAGACGCCTCTCACACCAGATGCTGAAGTTGAAGATAGTCAGGTAACTATCGATGGAACATGGCAAAAGAGGGGCCATTCATCACTAAATCGTGTAGTTGCTGCAACCTTAAAATTGGGAAAGGTGATTGATTTTCAAGTTTTAACTAAAAACTGCAAGAGTTGCCAAATTTGGGAGTCAAAAAAAAATTCAGAAAAATATCAGGACTGGAAGCAAAACCATCAATGCCCAATTAATCATACAAAACCAGCAGGGGCAATGGAAGCAGCTGGTGCAATCAACATTTTCAAGCAATCTGTTGGAGAGTATAAATTAAGATACACAACTTATATTGGGGATGGGGACACAGAATCTTTTGGAAAAGTAATGGAAGCAAAGCCTTATGGTGATATTTTACCAACAAAGCTTGAATGTGTTGGACTTGTCCAAAAAAGGCTTGGAACAAGGTTACGGCAGCTCAGAAAGGATTTCAAAGAAAAAAAGTTGGATGATGGAAAGGGTTTGGCTGGTAGAGGAAGATTAACTGACAAATGCATAAATACTCTGCAAAATTACTATGGTATGGCAAGTAGGCAGAACACAGACAATTTGTATGCAATGAAAAAATCGATTGGGGCAGTTTTATTCCATTGCAGTGACATCAGTAATGAAAATATTCGGCATCAGTTCTGCCCAAGAACTGGTAAAGGTTGGTGCAAATGGCAAAATGATGAAATTAATAAAACACAGACATTTAAAAAAAAAATTAATTTACCTAAGGCTATAAAAACATTGATTGTGCCAATATTTAGAGACCTTAGTTCTGATGATCTGCTTACGAAGTGTTTGCATGGGCAAACACAAAATTGCAATGAAGCCTTCAATGGAGTTTTGTGGTCGAAATGCCCTAAACAAGTTTATGTTGGTAAAAAGCACTGGAAATGGCAGTATGTTCTGCAGTCATCAGTTATAATGAAGGGTTTTCAAAAATGGGAGAGGTTTTCAAATGTCTAGGCCTTCCAGTTGGCTACTGGTTGCAAAATGGATGTTTGCAAAAAGATCAACAACGTATAAAACAAATGGAAAGAAAGTCATCAGAAAAAGGAAAGAGAAGGAGTAAAAAGCTAAGGGCAATAAGAAAAGGTTTCATTGACAAAGAAAAGGAACTAGAAGGGGGGGGGGGGGAATCATATAAAACTGGCAGCTATTGAACATGTTTTTGACACCAAAACTTTGAATGCGATTTTCTCAACTTTGTAATATTAGCTCCTACATAAACTTTGTGACAGTATTTCTCTGCAAACAAGAGTGGTAGGGTTGCCGCAAAAATTTTGTTTCCGTTTAGATTAGGGAAAAATCTTTCATTTCCCAATCAAGTAAAGCCTGTTTCTTCACAAAACAGAAAACCATAAATATTTCAATTAAATAGCTTAAATTATATAGCTAGCCGTCTAAAAATAATGTCGTGGTGCCTGTCTTAATTTGAGGGACTTCTTTAAATCCAGCGAACTCGCGAAACATGTCTTAGGCCATGTTTCGTTCTTTCCCTTCCGCTTTTCTGGTTGTCGCAGGAATCACCAGAGCGATTTCCATTATAAGTCAATTTTCAAATTTGCTTTCATTTAAAGCGATGAAAAATTTGTAAGAATGGTTGTTGAATGTACCAGAAGTTATTTGAGTAAATGGTGAATGGGTTGCCGGTAGGGGCGCTACTCTGATCGTAGGAAACAAACTTACCTTGCTCAGCAAAAGTACCAACACCATAGAAAAAAATGGCACTGAAAATGAGTGTAACTATTTTCATGGTGAAAACGAAACAAGAAGTTGACTTCTATTGCAGTTTTTTGACAAATTGTGGCAGAGGATCGAACCAGCGGCTGATGCACTGATGAGACTAAGAAAGCTTGGCAAGATCGAATTACATCATGGGATCATTCCGATCAGTAGTTCCCCGAAATAAGACAATACATATGTACGAATGACAGATGCTGGAGCAAGGGGTTAACAGGACCGTCGAGAGGGGTGATAGGCGGGGTTGGAGGTCCGGGGCCCGGGCCCCGAAAGGGCCTGCAAAAGTTTTATTCAATGAAAAGATTGATTGCACACTGGGGCCCGGTGCAATGAAATACCCCGGGGCCCGCACTGGCTCTCGACGGCCCTGAGGGGGTACCAGTGGCGGATTCTGATATTTTTCTGACCGGTGCAAGAATAGCTGACAACAAGCCTTAGGGCGTGGCCACAATAAAATGGTCGGTGTCACGTCCTCTGCAACCCTATGGCAAACTACATCCTAATATCTCCCTTGGTGGTAAAGGTTTTTGACCCTTCACGGTTATCAAACGTTAGCAGTAATAAGCAGTCTACAATGAAGTTAGGGACAGTGGAAAATTTACTTTACAACATGACCAGCAAGAAAAGAAAATTCTTCCAGAAAAATCTGGAGGGGGCTATCATAATTCCTTATCAAGTTGTTGATATAACTCCCACAGACAGAGGATGGGAGAAAAGAAAGGGCTATCATAGGTTTCGCAACCTGAGACACTTCCTGTCCGTAATTAATTTCAATGAAAGATTGCCCCCACTTCTCATCACCATAACCCCTTGTCATAATGTCGCTGCCCCCTGTCTGTGTCTTTAGTTTTCTCGCAGAGACGTCTCCCATCTTTAATTTTACAGTGACTTGTTTGTTTTCATTCGATCTAATTTAGCTCAGTTGCAGCTCGTGGAAATTTTGACTAATGGGGCTGAACACCAAACCTTGTGCGGAAAACGATTGTGCGGTGCTCCAAGGACTAAACAGGGCCTCCGACGTGACCAAAAAGGTGTGGGGGGGGGGTCAAGCTTCGATGCGAAAAAAATCCCACATCACAATATAATGAGCTGCCCTTTAAAGTCTCTCCCCCCCCCCCCCCCCCGTCGACGGAGACCCTGCTGTGAGATGGACAGTAAGATCCTTCCTCTTTATTTCAAAGCATGTTTGTCGCCTTTTAACCAGAAGGACCTGCTGTATTTTAGTGTAATGGGGCAAAACCATAAAAATACAGGGCAAAGCGGAAGCAAGATAACAAAATTCATTTCTTTCCGTGACGCCTCTGTCTGCCACGAATTTTCGTCCCTCGCTATTGTCTGGAAAAGAACTTAAAATAGCAAAGGTTTTTGTTCTGAAATAACCCTAATATGACTTGCTACTCCTGAACCCCTAGGATCATTAAAAAATTTTCACATGTGAGAAAACGTGTACCACTTCATCTGATTTCCCACTTTAGTTTTGGTCAAATATGAGCCTCCTATGCTCCCGCTCCTACGCCAATGACTTCAATGTATTTTTTATGGGTGAGTGAATGTTGTAATGCAAAGAAAGTCCTATGACAGGGTGGGGGTTTATTTTCAGGATTCCAGGAGATGGTTCAAAGTTTTTACATACATACATCTACATACATTTGATATTTGTTAAGCTGATGTGGACCTGCTTAACAATAGGAGATTTTTACGCTACGATAAGAGATTTTTTACAGCAGTTAAATAAAAATTTTGCGGCTTGACAATTTTAATTTTCGTTTAGGGGGGGGAGAGAAAAAATGAATTTATTGATTTATTGGTTTTTAATTTATTGAGGGGCCGAAACAACAGTTCTTTAAACATTTCTTTGTGGTTGTTGCTAGGAAACAAGCTACAAATCCCGCAGGATGTATCTTACCACCTTAATTAATGGAGACCAATAGCGTGCGGTTTAACAAATGTTTACTGTTCAAAAAACATCAAATAAGTTGATATTTTCGTCTTTTTGAGCATTATTACCTATTTAGAGTTATTACCAAGTTATTCAAGAATAAAGATACTTTTGCAAGATATTCAATTACTTGTGCAAGCTCTGCTTTTATGGTGGATTTATTCAGTGCTTGTTGGTGAAGAACGGGCCTATTTTTATATCATTTTTATCATGGACTGCAACTTTGCGTGTTGACAGCGATGTACAGTTTAATGGCGAACTGTTTTGAGTGGATGAGAAAAAGAAAAGAGCCAAATAGGTAAGTAGAAAAATGCTAAATTAACATGGGAAGGTTAACTTTTGGTTTTTTTTCGTTTACAAATATTGGACTAGGCCAATAGTCAAGAAACGACAGATACACAGTTTGAAAACAAAATTTCTGAATACTTTTCAAGAACAATATTTGCTTTTTTGTGCATTTGTTTGGTAGGAATAAATTTAAATCGTACATTTATCTCTGACGGATAAAACGCCTTGTTCTATCTTAATATTTCTTGTTGTATAAAATGGTTGTATGGAAAATAACGTTTTCAGCTTTCTTTTTTAATCTGATCAATTAGTTCGTACGAGGGTTTTTCAATAGAAATCGCTTAGTCAGACGGAAGGTGGCCATATTGTGTTTATACAACTGCTTGATGATTTTTGGGAATATTCATTTTATCCCTGGCCTGTTTCTGTCACAGAAGTTAATCCAGAACATCATTTTTCAATAATTATAACCATCATCAACGCAATCAGGATCAACCTTTTAATCATTGACATCATCAACAATCATCATTATCATCACCATCATCATTATCATCATCATCATTATCATCATCATCATCATTATCATCATCATCATTATCATCATCATCATCATCATCATCATCATCATCATCATTATCATCATCATCATTATCATCATCATCATCATCATCATCATCATCATCATTATCACCATCATCATCATCATCATCATTATCATCATTATCATGATAATCAATGTATATCATCATCATCATCATCATTATCTTTTGCAGGGCTGTCACTTTGGTTATAATAGGCTTAGATGATGCTGGCAAAACAACAATGGTAGCAAGCTTGCAAGGAGGTAAGAGCATTTTTCATCTCATGGGCCTGGGGGCTTACACATTATGGAACTTGTGAGAGAGTCACTTTCAGGTTTCTCCATTCAACAGCTTGGTTGATACTCTGTGCTGAAATTATGTCGTGTCTATATGTATTTGTTTCAGCTTCCCACTTGATAGTGTACTCACTTCTTCATATACGAAAAACTCTTTCAAAAAGCGAGTTGATTAAATCAAGCAGAATAAGTTTAACATGCAATGCAGCATGCTTCTATCAAAGACAATTTTATTGCTTACGACGACCCACTTCTTAGATAATTAGCACAAACACATTTAACAATAGAAATCACTCAGTAGAATTGTGATGTAATGCTGTAATGATGCCAAGATAAAGGGATAAAAAACAAACAAGGGTTGCAAGACTCTTTAGCAATCTTAGGACTGGGAGATTAACTCAAAAAGAATATCATATGATCTGTATTTTGTTGTTAACATGATACATCTCTCATTAAGAGGTGCATTTATGTTGGGGAGCAAGGCCCCCAGATATGTTTATATGTTTCTGAATATTGCTTTGCATCTTTTCCAAAACATCTGATCTGTCTGTAACAAGGACCCTGTTGTAAACTAATGTAGTTGCTGCAGGATTATTCTCCCTGATAGTTAACTTTAAAATTCATTGACTAAATATGAATCTTTTTACCCTTGTCAGAGCCGCCTGATGGAATTACCCCAACAATTGGTTTTGCAAATGCTGAGTTCACAATTAATCGATGTAAAGTGACAGTGTATGATTTAGGTGGTGGTGTTCGAATTAGGGATGTCTGGAGAAAATATTATGCTGAGGTGAGAGCATTACATCTGCTTAGGATATAATTAAATGTAATGTGTAAAATTATACTGTATCATACATCATATATCATATATCATATATCATATATCATATATCATATCACGGGACCCCTTAAGCTTTATGCAATTTTAAAATTACATTTGATTGCTTTAATTTCTTTCAGGTGTTTGGTGTAGTTTTTGTTGTTGATTCCTGCAACACTGAAAGATTGAATGAGACAAAAGATGTTTTTTATCAAGTTGTAGAACATGGTAAAGTGTTTGGGAAGCCATTTTTAATGTGAGTAAATCTTTGCTTCTGTCATTTATGACTCAATGTGTGAATTAAGAACGATGTATTGTAGTATGGTTTTCATTTTCAATTGCTGATAATTTTATGAACAATGGTTTCCATATTCTGCAAGAAAATATGTTGCTGTGTGCTCGTTCTATGAATGCAAAAGGATTTGACTTTTTAACTTAAAGCACAAATCAATCATTATAGATAATAAAGAGCTCCTTTTCTCAACACACTTTTGCAGCATTCACAACAGTAAGATCCTTACTAAAATAATCCAGTCTTCATAGATGGAAGAAAGATTACAATGAAAACTCTTGCTAGTGCTTTAAGGCCATGTGGCCTATTCCTTTATTATCCTTTTCAATCATTTGTTTTTTAATCTTTCTAATGCTTTCTAGATTTGCAAATAAGCAAGACAAGGACGGAGCTTTACCTCCAGAGGAACTCACAAATGCCCTTGATTTAGAAAATAAAAATAATACATTCCCATACAAAATAGTAAGTATCAAGTGACATTATGTTTTTGAAACATTATAAATTATTCCTCTTGCACATTGGCCACCACCAGGGCTATCGAGGGCTAGTGCAGGCCCTGGGATATTTTATTTCACTGGGCCCCAGTGGGAAACCAATTTTTTTATTGAATTAAACTTTAGTGGGCCCCCAACCTTTGACCCTGCCTACCCTCCTCTTGACGGTCCTGGCCACCAACACAGTCTCTTATTGTGCTTTCAAATACCTCTGCTTAACTCTTTGCAGTAGAAAAGTACCGAAGGCAACAATCCCTGTAATTTCTTTCACTGTGTTTTTTGGTCATTGTTGAAAATAAGGCCCTTATACCAGAGACTAAAGTTTGTTTATATTTGATGGACTTTTTGCAAGAAATATTGACATACTTAGTACTTGCTGCCTATTTGAATTGCTGTTGATATTTCTTATATACTTCTTTGCTAAAATTATTTCTTTGATGGTATGAATTTTGAATTTAAAGTCTCTACAGACCCTGTTGTTCTTTTCCATAGTTCACCTGTTCAGCGAAAAAAGGCTACGGACGAAGTATAGACAAAAACATTAATGCAGGTAACTATTCAGGCAGAGTTAGGAAGACATTACGGTCACAAGGTCACTAGCTGGAGTAAGGTCCAGGCAAAACAATAGAAACTCCAACGACTTACCATGCCATTCCTATTTTCTATTGTCTTGTGAGGAAGGTTTGCCTTCCGGTATGTTTTTGTCCGAACGAAGGTTAACAACTTTTCTGGACTTTGTGACATTGCTATTATTGCTCTTTATTATCTAACATTGCTTTTCCTGCTGGAAGGTGGCATCAACTGAAATGGGAAAATGCTCTGAAGACTGGTTAACCGACCCTGAAATTTTGAAAAGTAACTGGGGTATGACTAAAGGAGCTCTTATAGGAGATCAATCAGTTACCTACAACTCTGCTGAGGTCTGATTGTCTTGATGACCTACGTAAATGACTCTGCTGCACTTCTGTTCATACATTGAAAGACTAGAACAGGAATCCCTTAACCTCTTTACAGACCTTATTCCGTCCCAGAATATGATCTGCCACGCACAATATGGCCTAGCTAGAGCGTGTAAAGCACCACATTGTCAACCACAATCTTTGCTCATTGACTTTTGCTCAGTTTTCATGCCAGTTTCGTAAGGCAAATTAGACATTCTGTTGCAGATCACGTTTCTTGGTTTAGAGATGTTTTTCCTTGACATTTCAGGTTTCCAGTGGCTACTAAACACAATATCAAGTGAATATGGGAAGATTTCTGCCAGGGTTGAAAATGATGTTGCTATTCAGGTATGTGTATCGTTTGTATTTTTTGGTTTTATGGCGCATATAAAGCAAAATGACCCAAATCAAATATCGAAACAAGCGAATGGATTGGTGTTCAAACCAACTAATGCAGGAACAGGTTGACCAACTGATGGAATAACTTGCCCTCCAATAACGGCCTCGTTAACAGTGATAAAATTTGCCATCAATGCCTTTAAATCTTGTGTCCAACCCTCGCTAAATCGTAGCCAATTATATGATCGGAAAAAGGAGCAAACGATTGATAACGAGCGAATTAAGAAACGGATGAACAGAGGATGGAACGAAGAAACGAACGAACGAATGAACAAAGGAACAAACGAACGAACGAAAAAACGAATGAACGAATGAACGTCCCACAAATTAGCGAACTAAAGCCTTTAGATATATCGAACGGTTAGACAGATGTGGGGCGAATGAATGAATGAATGAATAAATGAATGAATGAATGAATGAATGAATGAATGAATGAATGAGTGAATGAATGAGTGAGTGAATGAATGAATGAATGAATGAATAATGAATGAATGAATGAAAAAATGAATAAATGAATGAATCAATAAATAGATAAATCAACAATCAAAATATAAATGGAAGGAATGAATGAATAAACGAACGAACGAGCAAACGAACGAACGAATGACTGATCGAAAAATGAACATAATTGACAATCGAGTAAATGACGAAAGTATGAAGGTTTTAACGAATGATTAAAAACCAAGGATGAAATGAAGAAACGGACGATTATAGGAAGAAAGCTTGAAGTAATTTAGCTAGAAGATGATAAAATATATTAATCACATTAAATGAAAATGGTTTAAACGTAATCAAATAAACGAATGGTTTTTCTAATCCTGTTGATAAAGCATTGAAACATTTAAATCTTTGTTTTGGCTGAACTTCGTCTTATTTCATCATATTTTTATTCTATTTTTCTAACTATTTTGATACACTATTAGCATGTTCGAGTATTTTAAACTTTGTTTTCTTCACGTGCTCTTGCAGACGACCTCAAATCCTTGCCTTAAGTGGAATATTCAATGTCCTAATACTGCTTACCACAAACAGGTTTTCCCTAATCCCAAATATAAAATATTCAAACTGCATTCGTCTTGCTAAACTGACTTTGCAGCCTGACGTTGGCAGTTGTATCGATTCAAGTTTCTCCAGTCTAGTTCTCAAACATCAACAACAGTGCGCCTTGGCTAGCACTCACTAGTCTGGCGGCCCTTTTACTTCTGAAGACTGGGCGTAAATGACATTCATTGAGAATGGTTCTTGTCAACAAAGCAATAGCTAAAAGGTCTGTACGGATAAAAGGGAGTACAGGAGGACATTTGGTAATACGTCATTTATTCTATTTCACATATTTCCCAAGAATGGTCTTTAAGTGAAGTTATGATACACCCGGGGCCCTGCACTTAAAATTATAATATATTATCGCATAATTAAGGTATTCAAAATAGATTAAACATGATTGGAAATATACGCATTGGCCACAAAATTGAGGCAAAACAAGGTGGGTATTAGGCAAAGTTAGGTTGATATTAGTCACAATAGGGTGGGTATTAGTCAAAGTAAGGTGGATATCAATAGACACCCTTCTTAGAGCGGTACTTTGAGAAGGCTTTCTTACATTTACCCGAAAGATCTTCCAGATTTTGCCTCATTGATAAAAAAATGTTATTTCGAGTAAAGTAGGACCTCCATTTGATGATTCTTCCAATCGGATTCAAAGAAGAATTGTTACATGTAAATGTTTCTTTCGCGAATCGGATTCTAAGTCATTTCGTGGATCCCCGAAAGGCTACTATGGCTAATCATACTCGCGAAGATTAAAGTGTTTGAGCCCACCTCCTTGCCAATGCCATCCAGATTTTTGTCTAATACATGCATGGGCGCAAATGTTGGGTCTTTGCTTAGATATTTGTAAGACTAAGGATCTCTCCTGCTTACGTTCATCTTTTCAGATTTGAAATTTAGATTTAGCTCGTTTCGTATAAATGATACTCGATTCAAGCAGATTATACTCGATTCCAATAGATTTTATAGAATTGATTCAAGTAGATTTTATTCGACTATACTTGATTCAAATAGATTAGACTCGATACAGCTAGATCTTACTGGATTCAACTAGATTAGACTTGATTATCCTTGTTTAATCTTGATTCAGGTTATATGTGATTAACTAAGCATGGAGGTATCGGATTAGTTTAGACAGACTAGGGCAGATTTATGCGTTTTTTCATTGCCTAATTTTGTCATGTAACATTAGTTACGCCGAAATAGTGTCCTTTCATCGCACCGTTTGCTTTGTTATTGAACAGGTTTCAGCTTCGTGGTTAGCCTTCATGATTTATTGATTCTAAATGGGAGCATTCCACGTTTTTTGGTGCCTATATTGTTAACTTTTGTACGTATTTAAAACCCATCCTTAAAAAACAGATGTTTTCGGTTTGTTGATTTGCCACATTCTCTCTCAAAAATGAGTTTTAAGTGACAGTTTATAGTCTTTATTGGCCAGATGTTGCCTTAATGATTTTACACATTACAGCTTTGTCGAAATGCCTGATATCAAAGACAGGGGCATCAATTATGGGGGGGGGGGTAGCTCACCAATCTAATTATGAAAATGCCACCTTGTAGTTTTCTTTCGTTGTTGGTGAGGCAAAAATTCACTCTCGCTAGCAAAATTGTATCAGGAAAGCACAGCATGACGCCCTTGCAGGCAGTGGTTGAAGTGAATTTAAACAATTGCTGTGGAATGGAAAGCAATCATGTTCCTGTTACTGTTTCTGTATATTACCTAGCTACCTCTCATTAACGAGTATGGACGCCAAGGGTTGTTGTGGATCTCTGATTTCCACTGAACTCTATTCACGCGAAGCGAGCTTACTCAACCTTCAGCATTAGCATATCTTTATTTTGAAATGACATTGAAAGGTCATTAGGAGAGTGTATAGTACTAATCTACACCTCACCATTGATTATAGACGAGCTAAGGTTTATTCTGGATTTCTGTTTTTCTTCTGAAGACAATGAGCATTATTTACAAAATTTTAGATAAAAGTTCGCCGACTTGCAGGAAGATGGGTTATAACTAAGTTGGATTTACAGACCAATGGACATTAATTGGACTGATTTAACAAATTATTCTTTTCCAGAGAGATGAAGAAGAACGAGAGAAGAAAGCAAGAATGGAGCGAATCAAGAAAATACGAGAAGAAAGGTAGGTGAATAATGAAAATGATGAAAATAATGAAAATCTTTGAAATATTTGGCCAATCAGGCGGAGTAGCAGAACAGTAAGGGAGGTGGCTGTGGGGGCGGGTCGTACTTTATATCTTTCAAAATAGGGGGTGGAACAGGGGGATTCGTGCCTCCATTTGTGATCTGAAATTTTCCAGTAAATTTTAATTGGGGTTCGTGATTTACATAACTGATAAAGGTCTAGAAATGCATTTGTGAATCGCAAGGAACGCAATCCCAATCATTCCGTCGTCATTTAGTTCTGATAATCAGGGTTTCCAGCCTTGCTCTAGATTTTCAGAGGGTCACTAAGATATCATTGCCTTAGCCTCCCGTATCACCCCCTGGGTAGAGAGTACCCCTTTTGGGATATTGGTCTTGTAAGCAGCAAAACAAACAAATCAAAGTCTATTCATTATTTGCCTTCAGGGATCGGCGTGAAAGAGAGGCAGGCAGGGATCCAGACAAGGAAGAATCTGATGACGAGGTCATGATGGCAAATCCATTCCAACCATTAGGAAAACATCTGGTGAGTAATTCTTCATACATCTTAGTTTATTTTTGCACAGGCTATAGGCTTTCCATATATACCTTTGTCGTTTGTTGTGATCTGTAGTTCTTTATGTGCCAAGATATTAACCAGGGCACAAGATTTCAGGGTCCACGGTTCAGATTTTGATGGGGCCATGAATAGATGCCGAGGCCAAACATTGCCAGTTGGATTTCCTGTTTATCTTCAACATTTCCAGCATTTATGCCTAGATTTTCAACTTTTGTTGTGTTATGTGAGAGAAATGCTGAAGGGAACCTGTGATACCATCTGTTATTGCCGCGGTTACAGACGCTTGCCGTTATCGGGTGGGGGGGGGGTGACATGTTGCACGCATAAAGCTCGCGAGAAGCATGGGTTTCAGAGAAGAATGAGAAGAGAAGTAGGCAAATGTGGACGTTATCTATAACGACCAGGCGCTCTGCCATACATTCCTGAGTCATTGGGTAATCAGAGGGAAGAGGGACAGAGATATTAAGGTTTGAGCGAGCTGTGGCAATCCGAAAATGGCTCTATCAATAGACTTATAACGTAATTTTTTCTACAAAGGAAACTCTGAAGTCCAAAGAAAGGCGGAAGAAACTTGAAAAAGAGAAGGTTTGTAGTATTTTTAGAATGGTTCATTATGAGAGTACATTTTGAAATGATAACAACTCCTGTGTAAAATCAATAAATTTTAAAATGAAAATACCAAGAATACCAGACAGAAATTGTATCCGGTGTGCAACTGGATTAGGGTACATATAATCACACGCGGTTTTGTTGTAAGCATATAATTGAAATAGTAAATTGGTATTTTATTTCGGGAGATTTCAAAACATAAACTTTGGAGCTTAGCCATTCATTTGGCAGTCTTCCTTCACGACCTGATAATAAAGCTAATCTCAAAACACCGTGTTTTGAAATCTTTGGAAGTAAATTTGTAATTATTTATTGATGTGTTTTATATACCTCGCTTATCCTGTTCTATCTGTTGGCTTAAATTCTAGACAAAAAATTAGCAGGCAACCAAACCAGGAAGACAGCAGTGATTTTAATTTTTTTAGCCTGTGAGTGTGCTCTGGAAGCTATCGAGCCTCTATGGGCCTAAGACTCTAAAGCCTGTACCCCCTTTAGGACCTTCCTGCGTACCTTTTTACCGACCTCTGATAGATATGCAGATAAGTTGACCGAACACCTTTTGGACGGACATTCCGACAGTGGTATCGAACCTTAGATCTTCATTTTCTTCATTTAACGCTTAAACCAATCGTCCACGCCATCGTCATAATTGCTTTAAGCATTTTATTTTGATTGGAAAGGATGCCATAGGCTTTGGAACTATTTACTAAGACCTATAATACTAATATATTATATTTTTATACAGGATATACACTTCGACAAGTAAAAACCGCTGTTATCAATGTGCCCTGTGTCCTGTGTCCTATGCCTTAACGTTACTACCCTGAATGTTTACAGTTATAAATGAATCTCATAAAGTAAGAATACGGTTTATAAAAGAGGATAAAAATAATTGTTTACATCCAAACCCACATTTTCCCTGTCCTATCGCGTACAAGTTTTCGGATTGTGCTATTAATCGATTTGGTTTTCTAATTTAAATGAAGTCAGTTTTATGAGGTAAACTTGTAGCAACTCTGTTCCTAAAAACTAGTATTTAAGAAATGGAAATGCAGTTACGGGATTATGTAAGGCAATGATAAGATCTTTTCACATTGCAGAAACAAAAGCTAGAGCAGACGAAAGTTGAAATGGAAGTCAAAGAAGATAACGCGCAAACGGACACTTCCCATGTCAAAAAGAAGAAGAAGAAGAAGAAGAAAATAGTGAAGCAACCGGAAGAAGAAAGCCCCAAAACTGACGAAAATCTGGAAGGAAATTTCGAGGATGGTGGAAACGAACAGAACCATTTGCACGACGTAATGCATCATTCGCACGATGAAGATAAGACTGTGGTCGTGAAGAAAAAGAAGAAGGTGAAAAAGAAGCGCAAGGAAGATGACGATGTTAATGAAAATACCGACAGAAGAGCTTTCTCAGCCTTAGAAGATGATGATCATATCCTTGAAGAGCTTCATAATTCAGAAAATGAAGGAAATATTATAGTTGTGAAGAAGAAGAAGAAGAAACCAAAGGCCAGATCTTCTCAGGAGAATGTGTCTGGGGATGAAGAACATGTCTCACCGACTGTGAAAAAGGGTAAGAAGAAGAAAAGGGTTGTTGTAAGCGAGGTCAACGAAAAAGAAGAAGATATAGATAACGAAATGAGGTTAGAAGATGAAGCAAGACAAGAAATTAACGATATAGACACTAATACTCCGATAGAAAACGGTGAAGCTGTAGAAACTGTTAGGCAAAAGAAACCGAAAGTGAAAAAGAGGAAAAAGAAGCGAAACAAGACAGCTCCAATTGACAGTGTTCCTGAAGAAGAAGACACTTTCAATCAAACACTTCCTGCGCCAGTCTGGAAAACGCCATCTACTAGTTGGACATCGTTACCGCCAATCGGGAGCAACGGAGATGCCGGCAGTTTAGGAAGCTTGCCGCCTTTACGAGGAAACAAAGGAAAAAGTAAGTTTATGTTGAAAATCTTAGCTTATTTGTCTCGATAGATTTTCAAGTACCTAGCCTAAGAACATGTCAAGAGGTTTTTACCTTGGATTTCATACATTCGTTCATTCATTCATTCATTCATTCATTCATTCATTCATTCATTCATTCATTCATTCATCCCTTTATTCATTCATTTTGCCACGCATTCATTTCATTTTTCATTCCTTCATTCATTCATTCATTCAGTCATTCATTCATTCATTCAGGCGTTAGCTGCTTTTTCAATTCCTTTTTTTTTTCTTCATTCACCTATTCATCTATGTATTTATTCGGTCAGTCAGTCAATCAATTATTCAGTCTTTTATCAATGGAGATACAATGTGCTGAAGGGTCTAGTATGTTAAGTCCAACTATTATTCTAAATACAATAATTAAGTCATTTTTGTGTCTTGCGTTCTTGCCGCTCTACGTTATTTCCTTAAATTCTTCATTTACTCACCATGTGCTTGCTTTGTTTAGTTCATGTGCTCGCTACTTTCTTTAATTCAATTCAACACTTTTTCTATTTTTTAGAAGGCCACGGAGATGCAGCAATGCAGGTGCGTTGAATTGAATGCAATTTTCAGGATACAAAAGGCCCTGAAAGAGTCTCAATGATGATCAGCTATTATTTTGCAAAAATTAAGATCAAACAAAACACTTCACTGCAGCTGTAAATTATGCAAAAAAGTTCCGAACTAGGGTTTTTTGTAATTATTATTATATGATCAAAATCGTCATAATCTTGTTGTTATAGATAACTTCACTTGCATGTTTTGTAAAGTTGGGCTTAATTAGTTCGTCGCCACAATGACTATATTATTTATTCTCTTTATGTTTCTTAATATTTCAATTTTTCTGCTTTCAATTTTAGGCACCAGTCTCGCCTTCATGGGCACGAACAAGACCAAACAGCGAAGATACTGATCTTGTGACTTAGATTTCAAATAATTTTTAGCAGTTTATTGGAAAGGTTCCAAAGCACAGGCACAGAAAAAGCCCAATTTACATCTTATTGTAGCTGGCTACTTGCAGCTAGTTCCAACTACTTGCAGCCGATTGTTGCAGCTACTTGCAGCTTATGGCACGCTACTTGTAGCTACTGGGAGCTGATTGCAGCTACTCGCAACTGATTGCAGCTAATTTTAACTATTTGCAGCTGATTCCAGGTGATTCCAGCTGATTCCAGCTGACTGCAGCTAATTGCAACTGCTTGCAGCTGATTGCAGCTACTTGCAACTGATTGCAGCTAATTTTAACTATTTGCAGCTGATCCCAGGTGATTCCAGCTGATTGCAGCTGACTGCAGCTAATTGCAACTACTTGCAGCTGATTGCAGGTGATGTCAGCTACTTGCTGCTACTTGCAACTGCTTGCAGCTGATTGCAGCTAATTGCATCTACTGGCCGGTGTCAAACACCAGGTATCCAATAGACAGTCGGGCAAGACGCCAAGAAACGCACAACAATATTTATAATATTGAATTGATTCTTTCATTTAAATTCGGCTTTAAATTTAGCTATGTAGCTTGTTTAGGCTAGCTTTATTAACTGAAGACCAATGCATATTTCTGAAAAGGGAGGGCTTGCAATCAGCCCCACCGGCCCCATGTTCGGAGCCTCCTTACAGCCATGTACACCTGCCATTTGCCAGACGGTGGGACTCATTCAAGTCGATTTGAAATCATGAAATGACGATTTTTCGGGCGAGATGTGCTCATTGAAAAACGCTTTTGATAGTTTTTAGTCAAGTAACGATACTTTTACACAGCAAATTAAGCTACCAATGAGTCTTGCTGTTTCAAAATAGACCTCATACAACGAGCATATGTGTTTTTTTTCTTCACCTATAGGGGGGTTTGGGGGCAAACTGCCCTTCCTCACATCTTTGCTATTGTTTTTCTCAAGTTTCACGGTGTTGCCCTCTCGCCCCAGAGTGTAGTTAATGTGTACCAGTTGCTCCATCAAATATGTTTTATTGCCGTTTTGTGATTAGGATTACCAAAGTCCACTATAAAGGCTGTGATGGGAGAGGGGGGGGGAGTATTCGACCACTCTACGATTATAGAAGGGTCGTTTTCATTTCATTTTCTCAATCCCATTTCAATTTACGTAATTAAAGGGGTCATAGTTTGCGTGTTTTGGTCTCTCTCATGTATATAAAATAAACTAATTAAATCTATTTAACCTTAAATCTAATTAATCTAATTAAACCTTATAGATAAAAGCTTAATTACTTGGTGATAGTTACTGAAAAGTATTGTTGTGAGTTTTGTCATAATTTGCAAGTGTTTTACAAAGAGAAATGACAAAGTAGGGGCACCATTCCGGCCTCACGGCGAACCTGCCCCCCCAAAACTAGCCTCCGTAGATTCTGCAAGCAGGCTACTTAATCCTCCCCTAAATTAAATAACTTCTTCAGTGTAGATACGTAAATTGACATCGGTGATGTTGATGTTTATTACAACAGCCGTAAATAGTGTAATTTTTAACTAATGTATTGGATAGATTTGCTGATATGAAGCTCTTCTTTTCTGCTCCCCTGACAAGCAAGGCAAAGGCAATATAATATTTTCTTGGGGGGGCGGGGGTGGGCTAGATTTCAAATTTACAGTACTCAAATTTCTAATAGTGCTGCTGGCCAATGGGGAGGCGCATGCCGGGTTAAAAAGGAAGGCAAAATGAAGTCGCTCTTTGTTTTTTTCTCAGTTCTACTCATCGTTCTGGTCAATCATGTTGTTTCACCATTTGGTTTGGCAGGAGGAATGTCAAAAGAAAAACCAGCAGATGCTGAAATCCAAGAGCTAGCAGAAAAGGTTAGATGAATGCTTGTTTGGTTACGATCGTGCATTCTTAGGCCCAAAATCACTTTACTTGCGAGATCGTACTAGGCATTTCTTTCTTCTTTCTTGCACACTCATTCTCTATTTCTCAAGGCTATTTAGCTCTATATTTTAACAGCTCAGTCTTTGCAAATGCAAACAGGCATGGTGCAAGCTGAAGGTACTTCATAAAGTGAAATTCTACAAAAAAATGGCATGATTTCTTTTGTTCAGGATTAGATAAATATTCATTATTATTAATATTCATTTTATTACTGCTCGCTAACTTTCCCAGAAAATCTGAAAACTTGATTTGTTATACATAGTATCACTAATGTTTAGGGTTGTCAGTTGGATTTGATAATTAGGGCTACACTCCATTTTATGCTCAAGTTCTTTTTAGTTGCTTGTCCTTACTTGCCAAGACAGAATGCCCTTCTCTCGTCATTATCTCTAAGTGACGTCATTTGTATGACAAATAGCTTTTGTTAATCTGAAATCTCTGCCAAAAATCTTGAAATACTAACAACAAAGTTTGTTTTCCAGCAGCAGCTTCCCCCTTCTACTGTCAAAACAATGGTGCTTAAACCACTTTTCATGGCTACCCTTCGACTGAAGTCAATTGTAAGCAAAAGTTAAGGTATTGCCCTTTGAAGCCAGCATTGTTTTACTTGGGGGAAGGGGGTGATACCAACGTGGCCAGAGACCAAAAGTCAGTCGGTGAAACATGACTTTGACAAAGTTACTTTTAAGGACTTTTGGAAGGGGATGTATTTAAAATTGCATTCAGTTCATGACACATATTTCAATTTGATAGATGAAGGAATCAGTAGAAGACATGCTCAATCGCAAATTCAAGATTTTTGAAGCCAAGTCATATTCAACTCAAGTTGTTGCTGGCACAAACTACTTCATCAAGGTACTTTAAATTTTTTTATTTCACTAAAAATTTACTACATGCAGTTTTTTAATATAATTTTTCACACGATTAAATAGACAGGATAATATAAGTCACTCGTTTCTTTCCCCTTTTTCATTATGGCATTTTTGAAGGCAGAGACACCTGTTGTACTCCAGTAAAGCATAACAGTAATTGATAAAACATAATCAGGCCTATTTTCTGAGGTTGGGAAGGTAAGTTAATCTGCTGTCTCCGCTGATTATAGGACACAATTGTCTGTCAGCAGATAGTTTTTTCATTCAGCAGAAAACCTAATAACAAAGATGCAAAATAAATTGCAGGTGATTTTTCTATATTGCAGTAGGTAGCCAACTACATACCATCCTAAGAAGGTAGCTTGGGAGGTTGCTGAAAGAGCTAGCCAATAGCATATAGAAATCAGTTATTAACACGGTTTTTTTTCAACCAGTGGCCTTTTTTGGCTTAGGGGGGGATCTGGGGTTCCAGTTACCAGATGATGGGCCAGCAAGCTATCATGCACGAATACTCCTATTTGTGAACTTTCTTTTATGGTGAACTGTCTTCTGTTGCAGGTCAAAGTTTCGGACAATGAGTATGTGCACATCAGAGTCTTCCAGCCGTTGCCTTACACAGGACAAGGACCAGAACTATCAAATGCTGTAGATGCAAAGAAAGGCACAGATCCACTTGACTACATTGAAGCTGGGCCACATTTTGGTTGATAATGATAAAAATTATTTTTTCTATTAACATGATTGCTTTAGACTAGTGGGGACACCAGCTTCAGAAGAGAGGGGGACTATATATCTAGATATGAATATTATGAGGGCTGTGCCCTTTGTGGAAATGCTAATTTTTACAGTATTTCACAGCCACACATTTTGAGAGATTGGTGTGTGTTATAGCCTATTATATAATTTGTTCCACTTGAAAAGGAATCAATGGACAATGTTTGGATGAAAATGGAAAGGGTACCCCCTCAACTCTACCCTGGTGTCACCAATGCTATTTGCAGATATTTTTTGGGTATTGTTTAATTGTAAATGCTGTTATTGATCTAAAGAAATGTCATCTGATATAACGAAATATATTTTATATAAGATTATAAGAGAGCATTAAGGATGCATTATCTATTTGTAGAAACCTGTGGTGACAGAGTGCTTATACCCCTATCACACCCCCTTAAGGGGTGTTAGGGGTGATTCAGACCCTTTAAGCAATGGAAATAATTGTCAACTTCCAGCCTAGTTTTTCCAATCATCTGATTGTCTTTTGCTTGGTAAAAAGTTCCTATTACTAGTGTTAAGGCAACATAAAGCTGGGACATATGCTACTTGGCAAAGGAGGGCAATTATACTGGGAATAATCATTTGGAAATCTAAGAATCCCTTCTGCATGTTTGTATTAGTGTATACTTCGATTTTCGTCGAATAAAGATTCAAAGTGAGACTAATTTGCAAACGAGATCGCGTTTTCTTGGTTACAAAATGGCGGCTTCAAGAGACGTCAACGACGATAATGATGGTAATTACACAGCTATCTTCACTGTCTCGGTCTGTTTAAAGCCGCTTGATTGCCTGCAATTATGTTTTAGTGCATAGCAAGGGATTTTTCCTTAAAATAATACTTTTATCCAAAGTAACTATAAAATCTATGCCTGTAGCGACACTCCTCATCCAATTCACAAAACAGGCCTAATTCTGTTTTGTCTATTAACTTAGTCTATTGCTTATAATTTTTTCTTGTTAATGTTATCATTTATATCGTTGTAAGTAAATTGTTTTAAGTTTTGAGATTTTGTATGCTGTTGAGTTTTTAAATATGAAACTGAAAGTGACTGAAACTTAAGCTGAAACTGATTTTATCTACAGCCCATATCATGTCCCAGGTGTCGAGTCTAGGAACGTGTAAGAATTTAAAACAGCCATACCTACAAGTTTCTTCACTAATTAGACATCCATTTTTTTCAAATAATCAGGCCTAGGGAGTGTTTTTTTGAAGACAAATTTCATTTTGATGCGCAGTTTGCCAATTTTCTAACATATGAACACGCTCAAAACCAGGCCTAGAAATTGAGTCAAAAAGGAAATGATTTTATTTTTCAAGATTTTGTAGAAAATTATGAAATGCTATAGATAACTGCACTGGCTAATTTTTTTTTACCTTGAAGTACCTCCTTTGGAAGATATGTCAGAGCTGTTGCAGAGGGTCTCTGAGTTAAAGATGAAGCAAAATCTGTCCAAAATTGATCACCAGATGCCTAAAACCACATTTTTAGAAGCTACAGAAAACTCTGAAGAGGTGAAAATTAAAAGTGTTCAGAAGCTACTTTGCAACAAAGATGAATTACAGCAAAAAATTGATGCTAAAAATTCCCAGGATGTGCCTCAAAGTTCGAGTAAAAAGGTAAGCTAGAATAGGGCGTAATTACACCACTTTTATGAAAATTTTGTGATGAAGATTCACGAAAATTTTAGGAATGGATTAAGGATTATTATCTGGTTTCTTTTCTCAAACTCATACCTTGCAAATCTTCTCTTCTCTCTTACAAAACTATTGTGGCAATATTTTTGATGTTAACCAATATTTTTGAAGCACCAAGGAGTGCAGAAACCAAACCAAAGTTTTGGAGGATTCAAGAAGGGGTTCTTGCTTTCAAGTGCAAAAAAACCTGACTCTAAAAAGAGTAAGAAAGTTACAGATATCAAAGGTGAGAAACTGGAGGAAGTAAAAAAGTCGAACACTGAGAAAACAAAAGACCCACTGGTTTTCACTGAAGTTCAAGAGGCTCTTGCAGCACAGATGCCATTACTTAAATCAAAAGGTACTTTTTAGTTTTTTAAGCATTGACAATAAATGGTGGGGTAATATGAGAAATGACTTAGCATCCAGTCTTTAAATGGGTTTGATATTTTGGGGTTTCAGACCTTAAACTTACTTGCTGCTAAAACCTTTTTATTTGTATGAAACAATTTACATTAGTTGCTTGAGGCTCATTGCATTTTTTAAAAAGGTGGACTATTTGAAATGATTATATAATCATAATAAAGGGTGGGGCTAATTAAGAATGTAGGCTTTTACCCTGGGGGTGCAGTAGATATTGGGATTAAGAGTACTTAGTGCTTATTGGCAGCCTTTGGCCTTCAAAAATTCATCAAACTTTGACATGAACAGAAGAGTTCTCAGCGCAATGTTAGGCAAAAATATGTTTCTGATATCTGAATGATTATTACGCAGTTGTTTTTTTGATCTGTACAACAACTTCTATGTTATAGATTGGATAACTGAAGATTTGCTAAGCAAAGTAGAGAAGAACCCAAAGCTGATGAAACAGCTAGAAGATCAAAGATTCTCACAAGCATTGACAGCATTTCAGGCAAATCCACAGCAAGCCATGGCAGCAGTTCAGAATGACCCTGAAGTAAATGAATTCATTAAAGAGTTCTGTGGTCTCTTAGGGGACCATTTCACAAGACTTGGTGAAAAAGAGACAAAGAAGGTAAATGGAATTGAAATGCGTGATATGTAGGAGTAGGGCGATAACTTTTTTTACTAGAGTGGCTCTTAATAACCGTTCTCCCACTCAGTGGCATAACCGACGTAGGTTGGGGTTAGGACAACTCCCAAGGTCCCCAAACACCTGTGGCCCCAGAGGCCCCCCCTTAGAGGTTTTCAAGAGACAGGCTAGTTGCAATGTTTGATAATACATGCAGTATATAAACGTATCCTTTGATCTCAAGCATTTACCTATTTTGCATTTTCTACCATCTGAAGTTATTTATTCAACATATTATTGATATTTCAAGCTAATCGTGCACTGTATTCCTACCATTGATCTTGTTACTTTTGTCTAGATTTGGGGTGGCTACATGCAAAGGAGCCCCGAGCAAAATATTCCCAAGGGCCCCGAACCTTTCCGTTACGCCATTGCTCCCTCTCCTTTCTCCTTTTCCCCATCTCGTTGTCCAATACCTACCCGGGCTCTTGCAACTCGATTTGTTTTGTTGAATTCTTTAATTAGCCGATGCTTCTTCCTACAGAAAACGTCAACAAAGAATCCCATTGAAACATTGCAGGCAACATCTTCGAGAAAAATTCCTCTAAACAACAAAGATGATTCTTCTCAAGAAGAAAACGAAAAGTTTCAAAAGATAATCTCAGATCCAGAAATTAGAGAAATTCTCAATAATCAACGAATTCAACATTTGATTGGTGTTTTGAAAGAAAGTCCGGCCGTTGCACAAAGGTATGTGAAAAGTTGCCTTGAAATTGTCTGCCTTCCTCGGAGGTGTGGGGGGGGCGGGGTATGCCATTAAGGTAAGCAGGAGCGTTTTTACAATCCGATGATCCGATGGTACCGCCTGTCTTTAATTTTCCGAAGCTTTGGATCTTGTTGGCAAAGTCCTAGGTTGATGTGCCATATTTTACTTTATGTTTTGCTCATGAAGTCCAATTTTTGCATGCTTAGGCAGTCAGTATGGTGCAATTTTCAAATGTTTTCAACCCTATTCAAGGAACACAACAAAGTCTACGGCAATCTGATAACCTACCTCCCCCTCCCTCCTCCCCCAATGTCACCCCTCACCCATTGCCACTCATCCTTGTTACTGCAACTTAGCTATCCTTAAATGGATTCTTTGCTAAGGGATTTAATTTTCTTTTCCTTTTCTTAATAGGACTCTGGCAGAACTTGGACCAGAATATCATAGCAAGATTCAGAAACTGATAGAAGCTGGACTTCTTGGCGTGGCAAGAAAATAATAAAGAACAAGACCATGAGAAACCTAGAACATGAGGTAAGTGGGACTTTATTTACTGGACCATGTTATGCTCGCACTTTTGGTCAGTACTTACCTCGATATTAAAATTGGTCAAGATTGTTTGAGGAATTCTAAGGAAGTTTCAGTCCAAAATCCTCGGATGATTAACTGTGGCTTCTAGTACTTGCGATGATGTGTATAAATGCGATACGTTTCTAGCCCTGAGAAAGTTTCTTGCCTTTGCAAGGCTATTTTGTCAGGGGAAATAGGGCACGCTTGCGGGCAACTAGTTGTCGGTATCTTTTTTTTTCTTCATATGAATATAATTCTATTTATTTCTAGTATTTGTGTAAGTAACTGAAGGAGTTTTTCATGTATGAATAAATGAGTAAATGACAGATATAAGGAACAAGGCAAAACGGCAGGAATACGAAGCAAATACCACCAGTTAATGATTATGAATATTTGTATTTTATGTAGCTAATAATGGGCCCCGGTATACGGAAGAATTTCGGACTATGATAAGTGAGTGTCTAGCCTGGGAACCGGACTCATTGGGATATTAGTGGATTGGTCTGGCACACATGGTAGAGAGTTAAAGTTCTGGGGGTTAAAATTGCTTGTTAAAGACGTGTATCGAGTGGCCCTGGTGGTTTTGTTTACGGTTAAAAGATTTTTAAGCCATTTTTCCGCTTGTGGTGGCCAACGAATACCGCCATATTGTGAAAACCTGATAGCATAATCTTGTAAACTATGCTTGTTTCGTCATTAGCATATCTTTTTGAAAACCAATTGATTAGATTACAAGTCAGAAACAAGATAATCTTTTCCTAACTTCATTAGAGAGTCTCACGCCCTCTTCGCTGTCTCTTCAATCTGTCGAATGTATTTGATTAATAGACTTTTAATGACTAAGACTTTTTAAAAGACTTTTTGATGAAAAGACGTTTCGAATCGCTTGGAGGTCCATTTTTGCGAAGCTTAGATAAAAAAGACAAAGATAAAAGATAACTGTGGGTGGAAGGGAGTTTAGGGAAGAGTGGCTCCGATTATAATATAGCCCTTTCGCAGGGCAAAAATGGGCCCTGGAAGGCGAAGTTTCTCACAAAAGGGCTATGTTAAGGATTTTAGCAGCACAAGTGCCATCGTCCACTCAGGACAAAACACAAAGTTGAAGGGACGCTCAAAACAGGGGACAGTGGGGAGAAATTGCCCTTCTTGCTTTCAGAAAATAGGCCTAAATCTTTCATTTTGCTATCTTATTGACCAACTTTTCACTGTTATTCCCCATTTGCGCTGGGGTGCAGCAGGATTCTCTAGAAATTGACTCCTTGAGTTTTAAGGGGGGCCTAGAGAAAGGAAATTTACTAGCACGAGAGCAGAAACAATTTTCTTGTGATGTTTGAATAGAATTATATAGTTTATTGTCTATTATTCTCTGTTAAGCTATGGTTTCCCATCCTTCCGTGACTAAGGGTGTATTAGCGGACCTAGTCGGTGCTCTGTGGTCTCTCGGCTTGTAAGCTGCCTTCATAATAGACAATCAACGTAACCTGCTGTGTCTTGAGAGTCCTGCGGGAGCTCTCAAAACAGACAGTGAATGGGATGCTAATCAGTTACAATAAGGACACTCAAACGAGACCAAAAATGGTTAATACAAGCGACATTCCTTCTCCACTCAAGCTGCTTGCTTCAGAAGGCTGTTAGCCTCTAGCCCTTCTCCTTTGGTCGCCCAATCTGCCGAGAGGTACATCCCAAGTTTCCAGAATGCAGAGCATGGCAGAGGCGCACCCAAGAAAATTCTTAAATGCCTAAGATTTAAGGCGCCTCTCAGATTTTGAAGTTTATATGTTTGTGCAGTGGTGCCCATAGTGCAGTAGCGCACCTTACGATTTTTGTACGGGTTTTGCGCACACGCACCTGCACCCAAGATCTTGTCAAGATCGGCCATACTCTGCAAACTGGCCAAGTTTCATTCTTGCGGGGATTGTATCGACCAGCTCCAACGAAGGGAGTCTTGTGTGGGGCTCTTGAAAACGGTGGAGCGTGAATAGTGTGCCAAGAAACAAGGGGAAAATAACCAGAATTAAATAAGAAGATCGCTATGTACCCAAGGATTAAGCTCAACTCCTTTTGTTGTTAATCGTTCTAAATTTACCAAATGATGAGCTATTCTTCGTTGCTTTTTTTGTGTTCTTGAGAAGCTTTGTGGTGGATATTAGGCTGTTTTGGATGTTTTTGCATGTTCTTAGTTCACCCTACTTGACTTATGATCGTTCCTGGGGAACTTAATTTTTTCGTTAAAAAATCCACGATAGGAGGACTACAGCCCCTCCTCTGCCCCTCCCCTCCCACCATGGCGTCACCCCTTGTTTCGATATTAGCCGTTGCCTTCGACTTTCCTTTCCTTGCTTGAGGTGTATTAATGGTAACGGCTGACAGCCAAGCGGCCAAAAGCGTAGCGGTCCTTAGCCGTTGATTGATATTAAATTCCCACATACTCGTATAAAGGAGAGGTGTAACTGTGCCGCGTCTATTTGTTTTATCTTCCATTTCAAAGGAGATATCGCGTTCACTTCTTGTCTGTGCCAAACCCTGCGAAGAAGATCATTTTCATTGGTGGTTTTTCTTCGTTTTAATTGGTGATTGTTGACCAAAATGGCAGGCGTGCGATCATCATTGAGAAGTATGCAGAGTATAGACGATGTTTTTGTGGATGTCTCGGAAACAGACATTAGAGCGATAAGAAACGAGGCTACAGAGCTCATCGATAACTTTGTAAGGATTCTCTATTCATCTTTTTTTATATTTTACACAAGTACACTAAAACTTTTATCATTATTATCCCCAGAGGGTTGGTGCCCCTCCCCCTATTTTTTGTCTGTTTTTCATTTTCTTATTATTTTTCAACAAGGCACAAGCGATGGTTAAATGAGAAATCAATAAATTCTGGCATTTTTCGAAAGAAGAGGCATACCAATTATTAAGAGAACAGCAGTCTCTAGCCCCCTAGCCTCCAATTTACTTTTCTCTTCTAAACTATTCCGAATAAATTTGCTTATTTCTAGCATCATGATTTCTTTCCTTATCTACCAATACTCGCTTCTTTCCAGAATAGCTAAAAGAAAGTTCGCAATGACTCTAGTTCTGAAAGCTTTTCATCGCGTTCTGTTTTTAGCTTCACCCCGCTAGGCATTTTGACTAAACAGTTCTAAATGTCTCGTATGACCTGTTAAACAGTAATAAAGTATTTCCTTGTTTCAGAACTTATTAAAAAGCAATTTAGGAAACAATAATAGTTTCATATACTTTCTACGGTTGAAGAAACTCTGAACTAACCTTACTACATTTCTTGTCTCCCTGTTGTTTAGAACTCTTAAAAACAACTTTCCTATAAAAAGGCAATTCAGCCCCCTTCTCTGGACCAAGTTACCACGATTACGTAGCTTTTCAAATATCCGCCTAAAATTCGATTCAATTCTCGACCATTTGTGAACGAAATAAAAATGTTTATATCGTATTTGAAAACTAAGAGATTAAGTTACTAGTGACAACGGATTTTCAAACGATTCATCCTCATGTCGTCTGGTAACCAAATGTTACTGTTGACAAATTCGATTTAGTGACCGCGTCGCTTTCAGAAACAATTAGCGTATTTAGAGTTCTTTTCATTTTTCACAATTTTCCAAAACGAATCCCATAAATCTCAGTTGAGAACTTTGACCGCAAAGATGGGCCGTCGGAATCTTTTGATTGGCAGGGACGGCTACAGCGGGGGGCAGAAGGGACGATTGCCAAGCCCACCCTCGCCCGTCGGAATCTTTTGATTGGCAGGGACGGCTACAGCAGGGGGCAGAAGGGACGATTGCCAAGCCCACCCTCGCCCGTCGGAATCTTTTGATTGGCATGGACGGCTACAGCAGGGGGCAGCAGGGACGATGGCCAAGCCTACTCTTGGAAATATAAGGCTTATTTTTTATATTGCTATTTTTGCCCTAATTTTTACTGCCTAGCCCTCCTGGAATGCAGTAACCGTCTCTGTTGATCGATATCCATGTCTTGCGCTTCGTATTGAATTTACCAGGGGGGCGAGGGGATGATATCGTTCATGATAAAAAGCCCTCCCCCTTCTGATTTGCAAAAACATTGTCCCTAAATGAGATACAGCCAGCATGTCATTCTTGAACTATTGAACGCCACTTTTCAGCACAAGTTGAAGGAGTCAAACAACAACACGAGAAGGAGAATGGCCACTCTCCAATCGGAGTTTGAAGCAACTAAATCGAGGCTGGAGATGCTGATGCACAGGCAGACAGTGACGTCACCGGATTACAACGCATACCAAATCATGCGCAGAATCTCAAGAACCTCCATGCCGAGGAAGATTTCACAACAGCAAAATGATTCATAACTTTTTCTAAACTATTGACTCATGTACTTGTACTATTGTAGATAAATTGAGCATTTCATAGGCCTCCCCCTCCCCCCCCCTAGAAAAAGTTGTTATGGCAGATTAGTGGTTAGGTGTAATATTGACCTGTTACCTTCAGGGCCGTAGCTAGATGTGCTGTATCAGGGGGGTGTCTACGATGAATTTGCCGGCAAAATGGGAGTATTTATTTGCCGACAAAATGGGCCTGAAGGGGGGTCCACAACCCCCGTTTCCCGCTACGGTTCTGGTTACCCTGCGTTGTAAATTGAGTGAGAGAGTTATATAAACTTGAGAACTGAAGTTGTAAAGTGATATTCTTTATGAGATAAAACATTGACTGATTCAGAAAATGATCACGAAAAGAAATATGCAATACCAATTAAACATAATTAGCATAAATTAGAATGATGAGTATTAGTGTCCAGTCCTATTTCACAGGAACGGCAGAAGAGTTTCAAACTAGCAGGAACACGAACAAAATACAAAGAAAGTTGTCTAAGAATGATGGAAAAGGAGAGGGGGCGTGAGGTCAAATTTGGGGGCAGCTAGAAATTGATTGGCTTTAGCGCCTTGTAGGTTTAACGATCTTAGAATAACCTAAAAATCTTTGATGTTCTTCGGCAGATATTGTTTTTTCTCATTTTATTGTCAAACAATCTTGAATAACCTTGCTATATATGACAAGGGCAACATATTTGGACCTAAAACCCAATTGAGGCATGTTCATAATGGCGCAAGATGCAATGTCCAGGCTTGTTGTAGCCACCTGTCTGTTTACGGTAAAACTTATAAACGTAGAGTGAAGCTAAGAAACTGCTTCAAAGGACTTGTTTTCTATAATTGATTAATCTTTCTTTCTTACTCCAATTTCAGCTTTCTGTTAGAGAAATCATCCCCATCCTTGCTTCTTCAAGATGTCAGGACTGTCGAGAGCCAGAAAGGGCCCCAGGGTGGAAATAGCTACGTCCTATAGCCATTACAATGTCATTGAAAACAATTTCAAACTACTAAGCGTCTGGTAAACATTATCTAGCCTTAGAAATTTACGGCACGGACCCCGGGGTAGTTACCCATCCGCTCGCCCCCCCTCCCCCCACTCCACTCTTGACGGGAGTGCAAGAGGTCCAAAGATTATCTAAGACTGAACTCAAGAAAGCTAGTACTTCGCACCGCTTTCTTTATTATTCGGCTGGATCTCTGGTAATTGGTTGATTACCCATTCTCAAGGCCAGCAACTTTGGCAATATGTAATGCTTTGCCCAGCAATCGAATATCAGGTCGTTAGGTTCACGCTTGTAGCCCGCAGGCCAGTCGACAGGCAGCGTTATCATCTGCGCACTCGGAAAATCGATGGGTACTTCTTCAGCCACTCTTGGTACTGTCAAAACTAGTATTTTCTTTCTCAGTGCCTGTTCTTTGATTGCTTCTTGCAGTTTAAACGCGTTGATAGCAGTTTTCTTCCCAGATATAAGCACCTTCCTCTCTTCGTTCCCTTCTGCTTCTTCTGCCCATATTTTGCTGAAGCTGGCAGCCCAAATGATTAGCGTACCGTCTGTTATTCTCATATACTTGATCAACCTTTCTGTAGGATCGTTGATTTCTCTTACCAAGCCATCATCCATCTTTCGAAGTCTGATTTGATCTGCTAGTTGCAGCCCTTGCCTTAGATTATCCAAAATTCCGCCCTCATTCCCTTTAGCTTCATCATGTATAAGTATGGTCTGTACAGTGTCTAAAGGAAAATATTACGTCCAGATTTAGAGTTGCTAGCGTTAGATCTAGAAAACCTGATCACTCATAAGTTTCAAACCAAATTCCCAGAAAATCAATAGAAAAATTGTGGGCCTTTCTGGGCCCCCCCCCCTCCCAACACACCAGCTTGAAGTTTTTTACGGAAATTGGATAGTGGCTTGGTTCTGGATTTGTCGAAAATTTAAGGGAAAAGACAGAATATATTTGAGTTTCCAATGCCAACAAAGACTCTTTGACAAGACGTTTTTTCTTGGTGTATAAGGTTCTTGGTTTTTAAGTGTTGTTAAATTGAGCTTTCACATTGCTCAATGTCTCAGTGACTCCTAGTTGGTTGCTAATTTACACTTTGTTTCTTGATGTAGATGCTAAGTTTGCTAGAGTTGAAATTGAGCGTTCATGTAAATACCTTGAGCCCCCTCTTGTGAATTCGCCATAACGGATACAGATCTAAATAAATGAAGATGAAAGATAAAATTGTATCACTATCGTAATCATGATCATCAATTTTATCATTATCATCAAGATCATCAACATAATCATCATTATCATCATCATCATCATCATCATCATCATCATCATCATCATCATCATCATCATCATCATCATCATCATCATCAGATAATCAGCATTTGAATCAGCCCCTTCAATTCCAACCATCAGATACCGAGCTACCCTGTTAATATGCTTATTCAGCTCCATTTGCACTATCATTAAAGTTTTTCCCTTCTTCCCAATTTTTCCTTCTATTTTCCTTAACATATTTCACACAACGAGAATATTTCGCCTATTTCAATCGACAGATATTCGATTAGACCATAATTCAAACCAGGAGTATTTTCATTATGACAGAATCGTAATCTAGATCTTCATTAATTATAAATGGAAATAACTATACACATATATGAATTAATTATGATATTTTCTTAATACCCTGCTTTGTTTTCCTAATTGTCAATGTGGTTCCAGCTGCCTGTTGCTTTGTAATTTTGCAAAAATAATAAAGATGAATTCAATTAAATCGACAGAAGAAGCTGATTCTCCGTTTTGCGTTCGCTTGCATTCTTCAGGTTGCAATTGCAATGTTGTCTGTTGTTTAGATGTTAGAAAATGCTTTATTAAAGGTAATGGTACACCTAAACGGCTATAGCATGCAGGAACAGGGAGAGTGGAAGCTACAGCAGCGAGATGGGCAATTGCCCCCCACCCCCCCCCCCCCCCGCCCTCAGAAAATGAGCTTAATGCTTTCATTTTGCTATTATTTGCCTCCTCGCGCTGGGGTTCAACAGGCGTTCCTAATAACCCTTTTGCACCCAGATTTATTTTCATTAAACTGTCGGAACCCACATAAATCTACACTTTTCAGGGGGTAGCAAAGTCAAATTACTGAGTTGAAAGCGTAAAATATTCTAGAATGCTGCCATCAGAGCAATTAGAATATTTTGTACTTCACCCCTCAAAAATCATCTTTCACGATGTTTGTCATTGGGCCATATGGCCCGTCCAGGAGTGAAAGGGTTAATATGGGTCGATTCCTTGATCAATTCTTCCAACCCTGAGTGGTCTCCATTCTGATCTGTTTTTGGACTCAATTGGTCCCTTTAGGGCAAGTTTTTCTACAAAAAAAACAACATTGTGGGTTTGAAGAGACAAAAAAGGACTTTTGTCCCATCTCTTTCTAAACACAAACCATGCAGTTACCCCCGTGATCTCTTCATGAGGTATTTCATTGTTACTTGGTGATTTTCACGACAATTCTTGACCAATTCTATTTTACTTTGAATGTTTCTCTTCAGCAGTTCTGCGTTGATCAACCAAGGTTTTCTTCTCCATTGGGTAGGACACCACGGAGATTGTTTGCAACGTGAATCATAAAAGAATACCCAAACAACAATAGTTTTCACTTACCTTCTTCTTCTCTCCTCCTTCTTTCTTGCCTTCTTCTCGTAGTATCTTCTAACGCCTCTTCGCTATTTTCCTATTTTATCATGCTTGCCATAAACATCTGCGTAAATTGCCAATTCTTTGAAACTTGAAAAGGTCACCATTGCACCTGTAGTCTTATTTTCTACCTGCGCACGCATTCTGCATATGATTATGTGACGTCACTTTCGCCCAGGCCTCTTGTCTGTACTGATTGGCCATCTCAGCTTAAAAGGAAGAATGAAGTAACAAATCTATGCTACAAAACAGAAACATCGGCTCTTATTTCTAGCAATCCAACAATCATCGAATGCAATGAACTAATCTTTGATTGACAAAGATTGCTTGGGATTGCCTTGGATTGCAAAGGATTTGATATGGAAATGGTGACTGATTAAGTTTCGTAAATTGATATCGAAATGATGATTTTGAAATCTAAATGAAGATATCTAGATTAATGCCAAGTTTACAAGATTTTTCAAAATTCGAAACTGAAGCTAGGATTATCAATTAAAGAAGGTATCTCTAAATCGAAACGAAGATTTCGAACTATGAATGCATCGATGGGCCACCGTCCATATGTCCCTTATCTGTCAATGATTTTATGAAATGGTTTCATTAGAGATTTGAGTTGAAAGACCCAAGATAACCCCTTTTGACACACGTTGCACCTAGAGACCATAATTTTTTGCCTATCTTGAACGAAACTTGGTTAAAATAGAAGTTTAATCATTCAAATTTCAAGCAATATTTACAATGATGAATTTAGTTATTCAAATAGAGATGAATTCAACGTTCAGTCCTAGAGCCCCTCATGACAAAGGGGCACAAAAGAATGAAAAATATAAGCAAAATAATAGGAAATTCTAAATTTGAGCTTTTATGTAAGGCAAGAGGTGCAATACCCTGGGAACCAGGCTCTCTAACAGTCTGGCACAGGGTACAGAGGCAATCAGGAGTCCCTGGGTTTTGCAAACCTTAGTGAGCATGCTTTAGATTTGTGCTATAAAAAGGTTTTAGTTTTTCATTACGTAAAAAATCACCTGCTTTTCAAGACATTTAAGGCATCTTGTGCTGCAAAGAAATGCTCTGTTCTTTTTAATGTCAATATTTAGTTGAAATAGCAGGTTTTTGCTAAAAATTTGATTGGTTGAAAATGACGTAATTCCTTATTTATCAAATGACTAGATAACTAATTTGCAGGTTCATAGTAATTTTACAACTTGCCTCTGAGCGTCATAAAAGATCTCTTTTTGAACTCTTGTTGTCTTGTTTGTTTATCCTAAAAGGAACAGAAAGTAATTCAACAACAGCGGATATTGAAGACCTATAAACTGTTTTTTGATGGGGAAAACTAATCCGAAAACGTTTAATTGGTACTTTGTGTACCCACATAGTAATCGAAAGACGTAGGATGAACGAAAGTCGGGCCGATTAGCACGCTG
The DNA here is from genome assembly GCA_964019065.1 of Catostylus mosaicus. Classification (NCBI taxonomy): domain Eukaryota; kingdom Metazoa; phylum Cnidaria; class Scyphozoa; order Rhizostomeae; family Catostylidae; genus Catostylus; species Catostylus mosaicus. The sequence goes on from OZ025197.1 coordinate 7,194,426, forward strand.
ATGACCAAGCCATAATCATTTGAAAAGGGAACCGTCTGTCGGAATTTATATCTGCAGAGAATTCTTTTTGTCAACCGCCCAGATACTACACTTTTTTTTATAAGAACAACCTTCATAAGAAACCCAGGCTGAGATTAGGCCAAAAAATAAGAACAACTTAAGAAACAAGGCAGGCTGAGATTCAAAAAAATCAAGAAATAAAATATCATTAACAAGCGAAAATAACAATCTTCTCCAGAACAGAACAGTATAAAGTGCTGAACAGCGATTAAGCAAACTTATTATAAGAGAATTAGTTCAACACTATCGATATCAGTTTTTTTTACACTACTACAGGAAATTCGAAAACGAAAATAAGAAACAGAATAAGAAAAACCTTAGGCTGAAAATATAAGGAAAAATAAGAAACAGTAGGCTGAAACTGGAACCAAGTGTTCTTATAAAAAAAAAGTGTAAACTAGAGTTAGACCAATCATGCCTGGGTCGTGCTAGAAGGGACAAACTTATTGCCCCCTTTTTGCAGAAGAGTATATTTTCTAAGCAAATTCAGATGTTACTGCTGCCTAAAAATACCACAATTAGGATTGTTTGAATTTGCTTCCTTCTAATTTCGTTATAACGTGCAACTTAACATATCACGTGGTAAACTATCACGTGACATAAATTAATCTTTATATTCAAGTGGGATGAATTAAAAATGTTCTTGCGTTTCGATTTGAGTCATTCGAGCCATGAATGCAACGCAGAGACGGCCAACGAGACCAAGAATCAAAGATTTCAAAGGTAACTGTCGCTTATATTTCTTTCATATTTCCGTATATAAACTTTCAAATCTTTAAAACTTACAACTTCCAGTGTTATAAAAGATGACGGCTTACCTATTGAGAATTATGAAAAGCTATAATATATATATTTATTTATTTATTTATTTATTTATTTTCACATGTTTAAGGAGGGTAGCTCTTCAGCATAGCTGATTTTCAAGGGGCCCCTCCTTAAAGCTTTTCGATCTGCTATTTCAACATGATTTTTTGTCAGCAGTAGCTTACGAATGCCCCAGTACTCACAATTTCTGAGCAATCGTAGCATTTCAGAATTCAAACTTTCTTCAGATTTTTGAGAGCCAGATACTACTTTGATACAAATTATTTTCTACTTGCCCTTATCAGATCCCTTACCCTCTCCGTAAGCCAAGATTTAACCCTACCCCTAACAACACCCTCAACCCTACCAAAAGCCAAAACTAGACATTATCTTAAAACAAACGTGAAAATCGATTTCTTACCGCATCCAAGCTCTAGCATTCAACAGCCATTTCGCTTCTTTCGCCTTTCATCTCAATCTTCTTGAACATTGACATTCTTCCATGTCCGCCAAATATAACATGGTTTCCACCCAAGACAGATTTTATTGGGATTTGATGAGAGTTCTATAGTTCTCTTAGGACAATTAGGATTGGCAATATTTCAAATCTCCCTTACAAACGTGGTCCTGCCCACAAGCACTATATCTTGTCCTTTGCAAATCAATTGCAGCCGACCAGAAAGGTTGTTGACAAGGATCATAGGCCCCAAATGCTTTTCAGGACAAAGAGGGGGGCAAAACCATGAAAAACTAGGCAAAGAAATAAGCAATTTCTCATCCAAGACAGCCAGTCAAGGTGCACTTGAGGGGGGCTGGTTCTTTGACCCCCTCCCCCCATGCTTGGTATTGCTGCTACTTGTACTTGTCCTAGCAGCAAGAAGCGTTACTTTAAGAAGGCTGAAGTGTACCTTTTCTGCAACCCTCCCGGCTTGTTGGATTGTTCCTACAACTTTATGACTACCATAACAACATTTACTATTTGCATTTTTGCATGAACGCACTTTTTGTAAAGCGATTGAATATAAACACAGCCGTCTCCACTAAATATAGATTTACTACTGCATCAAGCTCTTATCTATAAATAAGCATTTGCATGGATTGTGTCGATTCCGTCCTTACTTTTTAGGCGGGGTTTCCCTCTATTTCATGAATTATCTTCATCGTTAACATTTCAAGGTTTGTGCTCTGGTTATATTAAAATGCCGTAAATTCTCCACATGGTATTTCCGCGTGTTTCGATATTGCTGTACAGACTGTTAATCAGCCCAGGGCGATAATTCTATCTGAACCCATGAACAGTGAGGTTCGCGGTTCGAAACCACAATCGGAACCTTTCTCCACAAGCTGTTCAGCCAACCCAGCTGCCAGTGACGTGCCCACGGTGGGGCATGAGGGGGTAAATGCCCCCTCCCCATTTCTCAAAACGTGACAAAAATTGTAATCGAAAAATTTAACAAAAATGCCTCTGGTTGCCTTGTGCCCCTCCATTTTGAGGAAATTTTGGACTTTTACTCCCTCACTATTTTTTTTCTGGCCCCGCCCCTGCCAGCTGCTTATCCTTCCGAGCTCGATAAAGGATTACCCAGAAGACACATTCTCAACTTTCATTTCCTTGATACCTAAACACAGCTAGGCAACGTTTTGTGAAAGTAACGGGAAAACAGACGAAAGTAATGCCTTTTTGATTACAGAAACAACCTGGTAAAAACAAAAAGATTTGAAATAGAATAAGTGATTATCGCTGAAAGAAACTGAAACTCGCTTTTCATGCTTTTAGATGTTAGCAATTGGAATTTGAAGTGTCTGAATCATTTAATCTAATGTCTAATAAAGTTTATTTTCAAAGCATGTTAGTGTAATTAGTATTGAATTCAAACAAAGGAAATTGTGCTGTCTTTTTCATTTGAATTATGATATACTACAAGACGCTCCTTTGTTTATTTCCTAATTATGCCCAAATTAAATTGATTAATACTGACCCGATGAAGGATTATGATATTACATGTTTGTTTTCAAAATTGAGGTAATGGGACTGCACCCCACGCATATGGAGGGGCGTGGTCTTACCAGCAGGGGGTGTGATGGGCGGGGCGCCCCTGGAAAGGGGTTGTGATACGCGGGCCTTAGAGAAGTGCTTTTTCGGCATCGAAAGGATTGCATGTTACAAGCAATGGTAGGGGGGCCATGAACAATTGGGATAAAAAAGACATCAGAAGAAATTAGGACACATAAACCAGGGTAATTTTCCTCTTTAATTTGGGGGTCACCTCTGGAGAATTCTCTGAACAGCATTGCTAGACTTTTGATCCTCGAGTCTTCAAATTAGCTATTGAATATGTTCAAATGGTTAATAACAGTTCCTAGCTCGTTATCGATTAAAAAGATAGACAAGATTCCGGTTTGATTCCCACCAAAATTGATTATTTCGAGGATAATATACACGTATTGAAAGCCAGTGTTTTTTTTTCTCGTGGTGGGGTCAAGGGTCATTGACAGCGAATCAGAGGCCATATCTCTTCCAAGGTAACGGGGCGGTAACCTTAGTTCTGGTTAAGAGATTGGCAATTGCGTCTAGTAATATATTTGAACGAAATAATGTTTTTCTTCTAGTTGCAGCGTGACGTGCACAGAACAGGACCTCTGGGGTCAAAGACTGAAGTTTCAAAGTTCAAGTTTCAAAGGTCGTGAGGTATGTTTAGACCTAAAACCGCTTTGTAACCAATGGGGCATAAATTGATTGCAATTTATGCGGGTAGCACAATTTCAGAGATATATCAAGATTGGTGTTGGCAAAGGAAGTTTACCTTCCAGCAGGGGTTTTACTTGAGTGATGTGGAGAACAGCACCCCTCTTCCAATAACATCGTCTTCTTGCAGGGGCACAATTGATTGCTGTGGGGTAGAAGTGACTGCTGGAGAGCAATATAACCCGCCCAACGCAAAGCACAGAATAACATCCCAGCCCTGCATTCCAACTAGTAGATGTGTTGCTTCTTTTTTAAAGTTGTTCGGTGATAAAAAGCGATTTGCTAAGGGAAGCAAATCTTCACCTTCCCAGCACAGAACTTGAAGAGGGTAAAAGGTAATAGTGATCATAATGACAGTATAGGAATCTTAATTAGTATTTCCACAAAGCGGGGCTCTTGACCTGGTCGTAAAATAGTATAATTTGTATCTATTTATTTATTGTGATAATTACTGAATTTCTTCATTACTAATGTTCAGCCAATGTTTAGCTAAATCAAAATAAATCCATGTCCCTTGTTTGTAACTAAAATTCTTCAATTTGCTTCAGAGGGTGCGAACGTTGGCGACGTGAAAGAAGCAGGTCAGTGTTAGAGAATATAATAGACTATTGCTCGTTTAAGTGGGTGTTCCCGGTAATATATTCAAATGTTGCTTAATATTTTGCATTAGTTTGATTCGATTTATTTCTTAGAACTTTATCTCTCACGCAAGCATCAACAATGATATCCATTGCCTATGTTTTCTTGCCTAGTAAGACAATTAGTCTAACTGAAACACTGTTTTTCCGCTCTGAGAATTAACCGATTTGCAGCAAGGTTTAGCTTTGTTTAACAGTCTATCTTCGCTGCTTATTTAGTTTTGTCTGAGGCTCTTTGCAGTCGATGCAGATAACCATCGATCCAATTTGTAAGGCCGTGGTATTTGAAAGGGACTGCGAAATTGCTTAGATTAGCAAGCCTTTTACAAGAATGTCCTCTAAATTATCCTAAGAAATCTTGTTTTTCCAGGTTAAAAATGCCCTTCAACATAAGAAGCGTGATCCAAAATGAAGGAATGAAAATAGTCATTCTTGTAAGTGAATACGAAGTTTTCCATATGAGGTTCAATGCTAGGGTCAATGAAGGTTAATGAATGCCCCCCCTATAGCGTTGCCCTGGCTCTAGTTTTTTGTCAGAAAGAAACCTGCAATGCTAAAATCCCAAGAACGCTACAAACGTGTTTCGCAAGAATATTGAGGGTTGAAGTTGGTTACTATTGAGCTTAAACCAGAAATAATTTACGGTATTCCCTTTATTCCTCAAAGCACTTCGAATAACATTTTCCTCAAACATAATGCAGGTGAGCTCTTCGTTCAGTCGTGTTCAAAGTGCACGAACTTTAGCAAAAACAACATTAAGTAGATCACATTTAAGCATGTAATTAAGCAATTAACTAAGCACTTGAGATCGCACTGGTTATAGACCAAACCACAAAGAATCTTGATTATTGTCACTGTCATGAAATCTACACCTGATTAGGACTATATGAGAGGTGGCGTTCCAATATTATTAGAAAAATCATGAAGAACGTAGCCAATCTGCCAAAAATGACATAGTTTGCTTTTCCCGCAAAGAGGATTATTTTAAAACTTCCAAAAAGCATTGGCTTCTTGTAAAGAAAATCCATTATCATTCACGTCTGTGATGGGTACCTTGCCATTGTCCAAAGAGCAAAGCTACCCGAGAGTGTACGGGAAGTTTGACCCCCCCCCCCCCCCCCCCCGCAGTAACTGACATGTTAGATCCCCCTCGCAGCCTAGGTAAAGTTTGCAGTGATTTGCCAAGCAGTTGTTAATGTAATTACTTTGTCAAATGATTTCAAACCCCTCTTTCCCCTCCCTCCCTGCCCATTTCCCTATTTGCAGCTGATCAAAAATTCACATGTATCTGCTTGCTTGCTTTTCTAGATTCTTTGGGTCATCTGCAATGCCGTCATGTTCTATTTGTCATACCAGAAATACTGCGCAGGTCCACAGTTTTTCTATTTGCGGCAAATTCTTGGGGTATGCAATATCACTTGCCTATTAGACTAACCACCGGGCCCGCATGTTCTATTCACATTAAACACAAAGGAAGAAATTTATCTTATTCAAAGGCAATTATAGCTATTATAGTGAATAACATTGTTGCAAATTAACTTTCATTTTAGCAAATTTAACGCAACTTCCATTGAATTGTTGACAATCAAATTCATTCCTTGCAATTTGATATTTTACCTAATTCGTTTAAATTGGCTATTCTAGACTTTGGAAAATCAAAACAAATTTAATCTGATCCCTAGAGGCTAAATTTAGCCAAAGCCATTAACTCTATTCATTGTGTCAATTAACTTTTTCCCTCGAGGGGAATATTGTATACTTGGTATTGTCTTGAGAGAGTATGCCATAAGAGAGTATGCAATGGACTCTCCAACTAACAGAATAAGTGGGGTCGCCCACAGCAAGGGACAGCGGATGCAATTGCCCTTTTTAGCTAACAGAACGCCATATTGTTCTACCAGTTTTTGCCCCTATTTTTTCAATTTAAGCCCCCACTTAGCCCGTAGCATAGCAAGTGTCTAGATGTATTTAACTTAACCTTGATAATTGCCTATGATGAGAGCTGTTTTACTAAGAGTTGGAGAGTAATTTCACCACAACGCATTGATGAATACTTTCTTGGGTTCAGGATCGTAGCTACAGTGGGGGGGGGGGGCTGTGACTTCTCCAGGCAAAAGATTTTGTTTTAAAAACAATGCGTTTCGTCCACGGGTATTCGTTGGCAACTTAAACATTGTACGCCCAATTTATCGACCCCCTAAATGAGACAAAAAGTTCGGTTGTAGTAATTTATTTCTTAACTTTTTAACTTTTGGGTGGGCCGAATAATAACTTCTAACAAATCACTATCTTGTAAAGAAACTTCCACCTCTAGAATTATTAATTTCTTACTTCTTTCTCAGGAATCCATGTGCATATCAAGAGCCACAGCATTTCTTTTGTATTTGAATTGCTTCTTAGTTTTGCTGCCGATCTGTAAATCATTATTAACATGGATGAGACTTTCCACTCAAAAGGTTTGTTTAATTAGTTTTTCCGATTAATTAGATGTCGTTTCCTGACAGTAGATTTAGGAGGACATTGGCTAAAATATGGCGGCAAAAGGTTTTCGATAAAAGAAAATAGGATGGTCTCACGACTGACATACGCGAGGAAGGCTCCCAACCAAATAGAAGTTGCAATCCCAGACCCACACCACGCCCTTTTCCTTTTTTATTGAGAAAGGATTACAAATTTCGCCGTGAATCTGGAGGTTCAAAGCTTTTTTTATCTCTTGGGCCCAGTTCAACTTTTCGTTGTCAAAATACGCCATATTCTGCAGAGTCTTTTTAGAAGGTGTTACAGTTTGAAGTTATTCACAAAAACTCTCTGAGACTGAAGTCGATTTCTTATTTATTTTCCAGTACATAAAAGGAGTACATCGAAGACTATTTAATCATAACCATAAATTTCATTACGTGCTCGGAGTGTCAATTATCATTCTTTCATGTATGTATTTCTATATTAACCTCTTGCCTATCTAGTTTTTTGTTACTTTATTGACTCGTTCGTTCATTTCTTTGCTTATTCATCAATTAATTCTTTACCTGATTTATCCATCAGTTCCCTTAATCATACGCTCATTAATTAGTTTATTTATTCAGTTATTTGTTCATTCATTCATTCATTCATTCTAACATTCGTTCATTATTTCACTGATGCATTCATTCATTCATTTCTTTATTAACTCATTTATACTTTAAATCATTTGTTGATTAATTTATTCATCAGTCAATTATTCTTTCATTAATCAATTCATTCATTCATTCAATCATTTGCTCATTAATTGATTTATTCATTCATTCATTCATACGTTCATTTTCTCGTTGATTCATTCATTCATTCATTTCTTTATTAACTCATTTATACTTTAAATCATTTGTTGATTAATTTATTCATCAGTCAATTATTCTTTCATTAATCAATTCATTCATTCATTCAATCATTTGCTCATTAATTGATTTATTCATTCATTCATTCATACGTTCATTTTCTCGTTGATTCATTCATTTCTTCATAAATTCATTGTTGTTTAACGTGTATGAAATTAATTCATCAATCCATTGATTTAATCAAGGGCTTCTTACACGTTCCTTATACCAAAATAATCCACCATTAGTATCAACTACCAACGTTCACTCCTACTTGTGACATATGACTCCTACCTTTGTTCTAGTGATCCATTCGCTATCCCATTGTGCCAATTGCTATAGGTTTTACCTCCATTACTCTGATGACATTCCTGAACTGAACGTTTCATCAAAAAAAGAGGAGGTAGTTAAAATTTTTACATTAAATCATTTAATAAGTCAATTGATCAATCAATTGAGGAATCAATGATTTTTTGACTTATTGAATTGAACAATCAATCAATATAGTGACTTTTTATAATGACTTAAAAGACTATTACAAACTATTATTAGCCATAATTATTCCTAATTAGATCTATCTTATCTTCTCATCCAAATTTTCAAAGATAACAGAACATGAAAAAATGATATTTTGCCTTGCTTTCTAGATTAATTTTCTTCTTTACCTAACAAAACGTGAGTCATTTTCCTTTCTTTGTTCATAACATCAAAATTGATAGAGATGGGTACTTTGGAAAGCTAGGATGTTTAAAAAACTCAATTGGGAATTCAGGACTTTCCTTCATCGTTGCCCCCGTCCAATACAAGGGAGGCCAGGCAATTTACCCGTTACGGTTTGGTATTCATGGGGGTTATATGTAAGAGAGTGAGCTATTGATGAATTTGAAATAGGAGCCACCCCCTTTTCCCTTTGCACTTAACCCTTCAGCATCAGCACCATCAGCGTCGTAGCCATAGCTTTATGGCGCCACAAAGAAGTGCAATTTAGACGATAACATTCAAATTATTTCTTCTCTCTTAAAACATTGAATCCAATCATTCATCCAACAACTTCTTCTCTTTCAGTTCCGGTGTATACTGGTGTTGCTATGCTACTTATTTTAGCAGTTCTTGTAAGTTCATTTGATTACAATTATAACTTATTTATCTTTTTATTCATTTATTTATTTATTGTTTATTTATTCGTTAATCTATCAAATTGATACATAATAGTGACAATAATATTGAATGTTTAGTCCGAACTCGTTAGGGGATTGTAAAAATGTTCGAATTACAGAAAGAGTTCGAATTATAGAGGTTTGAATTGTGCAGTTTTCGAATTTAATTCGAGTTAATGAGAATGTAAACTATTGTTACAAAATTGTGTACGGCTGCCATTTCACTTGTTATTACTTCATGTTAAAATCTTGTTTTGTTGCTCCAACTTCTATTTATCTCTAAATATTTCTCAAAATTCAATCCTTTTTATGACTAACGTCAAATTGCATTCCTCTTACGTTTTTTCCAGGTAATTGGCTCATTGCCCCCTGTGAGGTTTGTTCATTTTATTTTTTACATCTGGTGTTAGTTTAAAAACGTAAAAATCGTTGTTTACAGAGCTGAAAAAAACTGTTTGAAGCTGTTGTCACAGAGTAGAAGTATTAGTATTAGTATTGACACAGAGTAGAGTCACAGAGGATCGTTTCAGCTCAATTTCTTTATCTCATGAAATAACTGTAAAGTTCCGGCGATTTTACTCGCAAAAATGGCCACCATAAATTTGGTATGAATTTAAGCAGATGTAAACAGCAGAATTTTTTTCTCATATCAAATACGTTTTTGCTTTGATTTTCAGGAAATCCCGTTATGAAATATTCTGGTACTCACATCATCTTTCGATCCTCTTTTTTGCTTTTCTGGTTGTTCATGGTTTCGGGTAAGTTATCATGACAAGAATAGCATCACAAAACCGGATTGTCAATCTTTAGGCAGGGTTGAGACGTGTGTTCCATCCTCATCAATCAATATCTGGTCAATGGAAAAAGATTGCTCCTTTGTGTCTGAGCTACACGAATCTGTGAGGTCCAAAAAACTTTCCCCATCGGAACCCACAGGACTCATTGGCTCTTTGCCGCTCCAACCCCCTCCCCCATAGGAAATGACCCTGAGTCGAGACGAAGAATTTTCGCTTTTCAAGACACTTTATTTTACAGTCCACTACGTGACGTTGAAATTAAAAGTAATTTAACCGGAAAAAAACACAATTTGTTTTTGATGCAGAGCCTGGTGTTACCCATCTCTTTAGAACTTTTGTTTGAAAACTTAACATTTTTTTAGACTGGATCCTTGTTGATGGTGTAACATTAATTCCTTCATTTTATCATTTCTGGCAGAGGAATTGTTAAATACCAAACAAATATGGACGAGCATTACCCAGGATGTGAGTATATGACGTCATGGAACACCACTAGCGATGGAAGAAGATGCGAAGGAAGACCAAAGTTTGCTCCCGACCCCCCTCAAGTAAATGAAGAATTTTTACATCTTCACTTATTTCATTATTTAAAATTAATCTTTTTTGGCAAATATAAGTCACTATGTATTGGAATTTAACCCATTTTCTTCATTTGCATTTTCTTATGAGTTTGTTCTGTTTTGGACAATCCCTGTCACAGTTTGACAGCATGTATAACCCTCAACTGCACAAAGACGTCGATTGTTCTACCTTAGACTTCTATGATATTTGCTACCAGTAAATGCCAAAAGTATTTTTAAATTATTAATCTTTTCAAAGGCATGGAAATGGATAATCGCTCCATTAGTTATTTACGCCATCGAGAAAATCATGAGGTATTTCTCAGCCAGGAAGCCGGTACAATTCATAAAAGTAAGAAACTCTTTAGACTTTTACTATACCGTTCTATATATTTTCTGGATGTCAACAAATCAAGTATTTTGCTCTGGTTTATCATTTAGCAATGTTATTTAACATCCAACCATTTCTAACCTAAATTGTCACGGGGGTCGTGATAACGGTAGACTAACAAAGTGTTTGAATAATAAGTTTTGAAAGTTGGTCACGTCTGCTTTTTTCAAGGTTTCTTTCGAATTATTATATGTTCGAAGTAGACTGAAAATAATTTTTTCTAGCATTATTTTTTTTTTATCTGCTGAGTCCAATATTCTTTGATTACAAATGCTCTGCTTTTTGTTATTAATTCAGGCCCGTTTCATGCACTTAATGCGTAACCTTAATGCCATTTTAAACTGATTTAGGCCATATTTCATCCTGGTGATGTCATCGAGCTTAGATTGAAAAAAGATGGATTTTCAGCTCTGCCTGGTCAGGTGAGTCGATGCACTAAATTCTATCAAGTCATCTTTTACATATCACTCTAGTTATGCTTTTATCACATAATTTATTGACAACGTCCATTTTAAGCCCCTTTTTTGTCTCTCTGTCCTCACATCTTTGCCGCTGCAATCTGATCAACCGCACCAGCTGCTACTGTGCAATTTAATTATCACCAGGAGTGAGTGGTTTAATCCTTCTGAGAACAGTGTGACTAAGTTTGAATCGCTTATTTTTCTTTTTTGCAGTTTGTCCGATTGAATTGTCGTGATGTTTCCATCATGCAGTGGCACCCATTTACTTTGACGGAGGTAATCTTGATTCCATTTCCTTGCCTTTTTCCATGAAATATAACAAGGTGTTCTCTTCTTTGCTACGCTTAACCTTAATTTTTTTGGCAAGCTTTCAGGATCCAGTTTGGTGCTGTTCAGAAGTATGCAACTGAAATCCTTAGCTAATAGTAAATGTTAATGTAAAAAAAACTAGAACTTTTTCATCATTTCCAGTGCCCAGCTGAAGAAGGTGACGAATTTGCTGTGCATATAAAAGTTGCTGGCGACTGGACTGGTATGTGGTTTTTCATTGTTTTTGTATCAAACATTTCAAATATTTATTTACCACTTTCTTAACCAACAAATTATTGATTCATGCACTTATTCATTTATTTATTTATTCATTTGTTCACTCATTTATTCTTTTGTTTACTTATCTTTTTCTCTGTTAATCACTTCATTTATTCATTTTTTTATGCATAATTTCATTTATTTTTCATTACTTGCTATTAATAATAACCAAAACGAAAAAATTGTATTCGTACAAAACTCACTGGAAGTATTTTTGTCTGTCATTACACAGGTTTGCTGGCAAGCCAACTTCAAGGCATGGTGATAGTGAATAAATTTGCCACTCGAATTGGCGAGTCATGGGCTATTTCTGTTGAAGACCTCCAGAATGATACTGTTGCAGTTCCTGTTGCATCATCAGTTATGCGGTATGTATCAGGCTATAAGCAACATCGTTATTGATTGACTAGAATCAGATGTTGTATGGCCGTTGGGTCAAGATGCAATGCAAGGAATCTTTGATTAAATATAACTTGTTGCAATAGTGCTAACAGAATGCATTATCGAACAGCATAGAATACAATGCAATGCAATGCAATACAATACAATACAATACAATACAATACAATACAATACAATGCAATATAGTATCATACAATGTATTACAATACAATACAATACAATGCAATGCAATGCAATACAATGCAATGCAATACAATACAATACAATGTTGTTTCAAACGTAAAACGTTAGTTAGAAAGTATTTTGTTCTCTTTTTAAGTCTCCAAGTTGATGGTCCGTATGGAAGTCCATTCCAGGTATGCTTTTCAAACTCTTCCCTTTCATTAATGTTTATCCAAATCAAATAATCACATCTTTACCAGTTTGCATCTATTTCTAATCTGAGTTAATCTAAATTAACCTAAATTAATCTAAATAGATCTGAATTAATCTAAATTAATCTGAGTTCAATCTATTCAAAATATTTACTTGCTCGTAAGCATTTAGCTATGAGAAACTGCATGCATGTTAAACTTCGTTTGGCTGTATTTTTGGCCGATCTGACCAACTGCATTTACCATAATAGCTAAACATTCCCTTTTATTGCCTAATTTCCTCCAAAAACCTCGATTCTCACCTAAATGCTTGGAAGATAGACTACATAAGCTTTATTTCCTAAATTTTAAATAATGCTTATGCCAACGATCGTTATCTGCTAATATAGGATGTGTCGAGATTCCGTGTGGCTGTTATTGTCACCGCTGGTATTGGTGTCACACCGTTTGCAGCTGTGCTTAATAAGATGAGGTAAGGAAAGAATATTAATAACATTAATAATGTTGGATAAGCTGCAATGCAATTGAATTTAATGCGATGAAATGTGATACAACTGATGTGCAATGCGGTGGAATGCATTGAGGGAAGCGCAATGCAATTGAAATGAGTATGCAATGAAGGTGGAGTGAAATGCAACGTAATTAAGTGCAATGCAATCAAATGAAACGCAACTGAATTGAATGTTGGATTTAAAAGCATTCAACATTGCACAATACGATCCCTTTAAAATTATGATTATTATGATGGTTGTGGATTGTGTTCATTGGTGATTTTACGATTTTCTGTTACTTTGCTTTTTAGACATGCAATTGAAACATCACGAGCGTATGGGAAATTGACAAAATTATATTTCATATGGGTTTGCAAAACATTTGATGATTTATCGTGGTTTATTGATATCTTATATCGAACAAATACACAAGTAAGAAAACTCTTTCTTCCTTTTTCTTCAGGATTTTGTCTATTTGCAATAATGTATAATGTTTAAGGATTTAAATGCATTTATCTTCAAGCATCATGTTATCATACCGATTTTGCTATATTGTATGATTGGATTGTCTTGGTCGTATTGTATCGTATCGTATCGTATCGTATCGTATCGTATCGTATCGTATCGTATCGTATCGTATCGTATCGTATTGTATCGTATCGTATCGTATCGTATCGTATCGTATCGTATCGTATCGTATCGTATCATATCGCATCGCATCGAATCGCATTGCATTGCATTGCATTTTATTGCATAAACTTTCTTTTTAGATAAATGCGATTGTTGGTCACCCAATGATTGAGACAGGAGTATTTGTTACAAGGTCAAAAGAATTATCAGACGCTGTAAGTTTTGAAATTTTACAGATTTCCGAGTCTAAATTTTCACATGATTGGGAGACACATGATCAGTTTCGCTCACTGTTCGTGATCATGTATTTTCTAGAGAGAGAATTTTTGCTTTTTTTTTCAGGACCCCTCTTTATTTGATCAAAAAAGAAAATGGCTCATTGAAAGATTAACTTATAAAAGACCAACTTGGAAAGACGAAGTGGATAAAATTGACTCAAGTCAACAAAGGTAATCGCCATGTCATGTCATTTTGTGTTTTATCGTGTCGTGTTTTATCGTGTCGCGCTGTCTTGTATCGTGTTGCGTTGTGTCATGTCATGTCAGCTATGTCATTCTGATTTCTGTTGTGTCATTTTTTTACATGCCATGTCATGTTGAGTCATGTTAAGGGCTATTTGTGACACGCTTTGGGGGATGAAAACATCTGATTGAAATAACTTGGTTTCCAACACTGGCAAGTCGCATCTCCAGCATACCTGTGTAAATTCCTTCAGAAGATGAGTTTACCCTGTGTAAACATGGTTTTTTTTATCATTAATCTTAAGCTATGCCTGCAACTCAATCCATTTCATTTTTCTTTTAGAGAGAGAATTGGCCTCTTCTACTGTGGACCAAAAACTATTCATCCAATTTTACATAATCTCTGCAACAGGACTAGCAAGAATACTAACACATTTATTTTTCATAAGGAGACATTTTGAAACGTTTGCTAATTTTTGTAAAAGCTTTTAGAGGGAGCTCCCACCCCATTAAATTGAAGGACAACCGCATCATTTGCCCCGCAAGGATCCTCTTTACTCAAAAAATTGAAATATGACAAAAATATATCAATATTCTTTGTTCTGCAACAAATGATGTCAATTTTAGAAAGGGCCATTGCGCAGAGCCTTGAAAATAAGGAGCATAACAAGGTTGGTGCCCCTGCGAGAATGCTTAACAGAAAAAGGTTTAGTAAAGGTATTTTGTTGGCTAATTTTAAACTTGAATCTGTAGGATATTTTACCTACTATATCAGCAATCCTGAAATGTAAAAAGAAAGCTAAGAACGGCCATGCCTCCAGTTATCATTCTTACCCTCCAAAGATTTAAACAAGATTTCCTTGCTGCAGAATGCGTTGCCCTTCACCCAAGCATTGTTATTGCAAGGGATCACATGCTTACTCAAGTATCGCTTTTGGCTTTGCATTGAATAAACTATTAAATAATTGGCGATAAATTTAGGAAAGGGGACATAAAAACGCTTATGACATTAGCAATAATGACCAAATTTTGGGTCTTAAAGTTAAGGAATATAAGCGTATTTAGAGCCGGTGTATTAGAGATTTGCAAAACACGTCTAAAGTTGGCACAAAGTTAACAGATATGGAGCCCGAAAACTTGAGTGCTAGCAATAATTTTGTGTCACCAATTTTGGACCATGGGTGTTTCAAATTTTGGTTTATTTAAAAAGAAGTTGGGCAGCACATTTAGGCACCAAAAAACTTGGCTTAGAATGACTATTCAGAAGTGTCAAATGAAATTGGCTTTTGCATTTGTTGATAATATCTTTGTTGTGCGTGTATGTTGCCTGACTGTATCAAGTGGAATTCTAGATTAAGAAAATAAATACTTTTTGAATTCAAAGAAAGCAGCAATATTTTTTCAAAGGTGTCTTGAACAAGGGGCTTTCTAAATAGATGAGACATTTAAAAAGCCTTCCATCTAGGAGAGAAATCCCTTAAAAACTAGCAATTCTAGAGCCTTCCTGTTAAATCAGAATTAGTTCCATTTTAACGTCATAGATTTTTACCCAAAATGGCAAGCCATAGTCTTCCTTTTTGGCCAAAATCGGCCACTTTTTAAAATCATGAATTTTTGACAAAAGTGGTAAGCCTATAGCCTTACTTTTTGGCCAAAATCGGCCACTTTTTAAAACCATGAGTTTTTGAGAAAGTGGTAAGCCTATAGCCTTACTTTTTGGCCAAAATCGGCCAGTTTTTGAAACCACAAATCTTTGACGAAATGGTAAGCCTATAGCCTTACTTTTTGGCCAAAATCGGCCACTTTTTGAAACCACAAATTTTTGACAAAATGGTAAGCCAATAGCCTTACTTTTTTGCAGAAATCGGCATTTTTTTAAAATCATGAAATCCTCACAAAAGTGGTAAGCCTATTACCTTAATTTTTAGCGAAAATCGGCCACCTTTTGAAACAACAAATTTTTGACCATATTGTAAGCCTATAGCCTTACTTTTTGGCTAAAATCGGCCACTTTTTGAAACCATAAAATTTTGACAAAAATAATAAGCCTATAGCCTTACTTTTTGGCCAAAATCGGCCACTTTTTGAAACCATGAATTTTTGACAAAATGGTAAGCCTATAGCCTTACTTTTTGGCCAAAATCGGCCACTTTTTGAAACCACAAATTTTTGACAAAATGGTAAGCCTATAGCCTTACTTTTAGGCCAAAATTGGCTACTTTTTGAAACCACAAATTTTTTGACAAAATGGCAAGCCTATAGCCTTACATTTTGGCCAAAATCAGCCTCGTTTTGAAATCATGAATTTTTGACAAAAATGGTAAGCCTATAACCTTACTTTTTGGCCAAAATCGGCCACTTTTTAATACTATAAATTTTTGACAAAATGACTACCCTATAGTCTTACTTTTTGGCCAAAATCGGCCACTTTTTGAAACCACAAATTTTTGACAAAATGGTAAGCCTATAGCTTTACTTTGAGGCCAAAATGGGCCATTTTTTGAAACCACAAATTTTTGAAAAAATGGTAAGCCTATAGCCTTACTTTTTGGCCAAAATCGGCCATATTTTAAAACCATAAATCTTTGACAAAATGGTAAGCCTATAGCCTTACTTTTTGGCCTAAATTGGCTACTTTTTGAAACCACAAATTTTTGACAAAAATGGTAAGCCTATAGCCTTACTTTTTGGCCAAAATTGGCCACTTTTTGAAACCGTAAAATTTTCACAAAAATAATAAGCCTATAGCCTTACATTTTGGCCAACATCAGCCTCGTTTTGAAATCATGAATTTTTGACAAAATGGTAAGCCTATAGCTTTACTTTGAGGCCAAAATGGGCCATTTTTTGAAACCACAAATTTTTGAAAAAATGGTAAGCCTATAGCCTTACTTTTTGGCCAAAATCGGCCATATTTTAAAACCATAAATCTTTGACAAAATGGTAAGCCTATAGCCTTACTTTTTGGCCTAAATTGGCTACTTTTTGAAACCACAAATTTTTGACAAAAATGGTAAGCCTATAGCCTTACTTTTTGGCCAAAATCGGCCACTTTTTGAAACCGTAAAATTTTCACAAAAATAATAAGCCTATAGCCTTACTTCTTGGCCAAAATTGGCCACTTTTTAAAACCACAAATTCTTTAACAAAACAGTAAGCCTATAGCCTTACTTTTGGGCATAAATCAGCCTCGTTTTAAAATCATGAATTTTTTACAAAAATGGTAAGCCTATAGCCTTACTTTTTGGCCAAAATCGGCCACTTTTTGAAACCACAAATTTTTGACAAAATGGTAAGCCTATAGCCTTACTTTTTGGCCAAAATCGGCCACTTTTTAAAACCATAAATTTTTGTCAAAATGGTAAGCCTATAGCCTTACTTTTTGGCCAAAATCGGCCACTTTTTAATATTATAAATTTTTGACAAAATGGTAAGCCTATAGCCTTACTTTTGGCCAAAATCGGCCACTTTTTAAAACCATAAATTTTTGTCAAAATGGTAAGCCTATAGCCTTACTTTTTGGCCAAAATCGGCCACTTTTTAATATTATAAATTTTTGACAAAATGGTAAGCCTATAGCCTTACTTTTGGCCAAAATCGGCCACTTTTTAAAACCATAAATTTTTGTCAAAATGGTAAGCCTATAGCCTTACTTTTTGGCCAAAATCGGCCACTTTTTGAAACCACAAATTTTTGACAAAATGGTATGCCTATAACCTTATTTTTTGGCAAAAATCGGCCACTTTTTAAAACCATAAATCTTTGACAAAATGGTAAGCCTATAGCCTTACTTTTTGGCCAAAATTGGCTACTTTTTGAAACCACAAATTTTTGACAAAAATGGTAAGCCTATAGCCTTACTTTTTGGCCAAAATCGGCCACTTTTTGAAACCACAAATCTTTGAAAAAATGGTAAGCCTATAGCCTTACTTTTTGGCCAAAATCGGCTACTTTTTGGAACCACTAATTTTTGACAAAATGGTAAGCCTATAGCCTTACTTTTTTGCCAAAATCGACCGCTTTTTGAAACCATAAATTTTTTAACAAAACAGAAAGCCTATAGCCTTACTTTTTAGCCAAAATCGGCAACTTTTTAAAATCGTGAATTTTTGTCAAAAATGGTAAGCCTATAGCCTTACTTTTTGGCCAAAATCGGCCACTTTTTAATATTATAAATTTTTGACAAAATGGTAAGCCTATAGCCTTACTTTTTGGCCACAATCGGCCACTTTTTAAAACCATAAATTTTTGACAAAATTGGTAAGCCTATATCGTATTTTCTGGCCAGAATTGATGACTTTTTAAAACCATCAACTATTGACTAAAATTGTATGCCTATAGCCTTACTTTTTGGCCAAAATCGGCCACTTTTTGAAACCATAAATTTTTGACAAAATGGTAAGCCTATGGCCTTACTTTTTGGCCAAAATTGGCCACTTTTTAAAACCATAAATTTTTTAACAAAACAGTAAGCCTATCGCCTTACTTTTTAGCCAAAATCGGCAACTTTTTAAAATCATGAATTTTTGTCAAAAATGGTAAGCCTATAGCCTTATTTTTTGGCCAAATTCAGCCACTTTTTAAAACCATGTTTTTTTGACAAAAATGGTAAGCCTATAGCCTTATCTTTTAGCTAAAATCGGCCACTTTTTAAAACCATGAAGTTTTGACAAAAATAGTAAGCCTATAGCCTTAATTTTTGGCCAAAATCGGCCACTTTTTGAAATCACAAATTTTTAACAAAATGGTAACCCTATACCCTTACTTTTCGGCCAAAATCGGCCATTTTGATCCACAAATTTTTGACAAAATGGTAAGCCTATAGCCTTACTTTTTAGCCAAAATCGGCAACTTTTTTTTTTAACCATGAATTTTTGACAAAATTGTTAAGCCTATATCGTATTTTCTGGCCAGAATTGATGACTTTTTGAAACCATAAACTATTGACTAAAATTGTAAGCCTATAGTCGTACTTTTCGGCCCAAATTGGCAACATTTGCAACTATAAATTTTGGCCAATATTGCAAGCCCCAATTATCCTTAGGGATAGTTGTGTTTCAAGTTTATTTCAAGTCAAGTTTTAGGCAATCGGTAATGGCATCGAAATACTTTGCATTACCTCTTGAAGATCAGACGCCAGTAATGCGCATTATTTATGTTGCGATGGAATAATATTGTAATGGCAATTGAAAATCAATGTTTAAATATGGAATAACTGCAAAAACTGTAACCGTTAATCCCTGTTCACTATTATTATAAAATGTTCTTACTAAACGTGATTGAACGTCCTAACAAAATTTTTAATTTTAAGTGAACGTAGATAAATTATAGTTACTGAATCACTATAAACATAAAATCATTAGATGCATACGGAATGTGCAAAATATATATTTCAGGGATCGGTTATTTGTAATTGTTGGAGGGGGGCGAGAAAAAATGCCCGGGGCATGTAAACAGTCTGCATATTTCTAGGTAAACAATAAATCCTTAGGTTAATTGTAAAGTTGGCCAGAAATTGTTTCGCTGTAATTGATAATTGATAATGTAAAGTGGCTTAGGATAATTTCCTACAATGACGAGAGCTCCCCATCAGGCACCGCGCCGCCATTGGGCTAGCAGGGGCTATAGCCCCTCCACTTTTTTATCAAAGATTGTCTTAAAAGCTATCACGAATATGGCATTTTCAAGTGAAATATTTTCTGCACCGAATTGTTGTATATACACAAGGGCGTAACAAAGCAAAGTCTTTTATGAAAGGGGGGTTTCCGACTATCTAAGGGGCAAGGTCTAAATAAATTTTTAGAGGGTCCCCCTGACCACCACTGCGGCTCGATCAGCCCCTCCACTTTAAAACCGCTGCGCGGTCCCTGCTCTCCATCGACTACCAACAATTTAAAATGACCTCATCCTTGTGATAAAAAACTACTTGCAAATAGAAAAAATGCAGAAATAATATGGTACATGAAAGCAATGCACGGCATTAAAAGAATTTGAAAAAAATCAAAAAAAATTTAAGAGTTAACATGGCATAGAACCGGCTAACCCCTTTTATTCCTAATATGGGCATGGATAAAAACACATGACATGGAACCAGCTGATCCCTTTCATACTATATATGGTCATGGATAAAAACACATGACATAGAACCAGCTAACCCCTTTTATACTCAGTAACGTCATGGATACCTGTAAGGGTATTAGGCTCTGGAGAAAAATATCAGGGGCTACTTAACCATTAACGACCTTTCAAAAAGAAGAAGGAGGGAAACTCCTTTCAAAGTCCTTTATTTTAAGAGTTAGTGCCCTCAAAAATATCTAAAAATAAAAATACTAAATAAACTGGAACCCCACTTCCCAAATAGGGATCCAAAACCGAACCATTTTGACAGTATATACCCTCATCATGGATGGGTTATCCTCAACGAACCCCCCCCCCCCCCCTCTTTCCCAAGCGAAGAGTTTTGCAAAGTGGACTAACCAGTTCTTAGCCAGTGCTTAAAGATCAATGATTGTTTCGACAACGCATTTAGCACGATGAATCTTTGTCTTTCTTAGATTTGAAATTCCAGTCCTCGGTATATATGTGGCTTCTCGGCTTTCCTACCTTTTTTCTATCCGGTGCAACACTATGCCCATTCTGCTTACTCTTTGGTAAAGCAACAACATCTCCTTCAAGGCCTTTTTCCCGGGCCCTGGCCTTCTCAGCTGCTATTTCTTCAAATTTTCGATTATCTTGCTTTGGCTGTATCTTTCCAGCTGAGGCATACTCAGGCTCCTCCCATTTACCTTTCTGACCATTAGGCAACGCAACGACATCTGCATCAAACCCTTTCTCGCGCGCCTTCGCCTTCTCTTCCGCCAACATCTCATTTACGGTGTCCTTCCCAAGTCTCTTTCCCACAGACGCGTACAAATGCTCGTCGTCACGAGGAGGAGGCGGATTTGCCATGGAGTCATAAATTGGGTTATTGAAGAGTTTGTTGTTGAATGTCTATAAACGGAAAATCAATGATAAATTTTAAAAAATCAAAGAATGATTCTATCCGAACGGAAATAGCTTCTAAGGATTTGGGCAAAAATCAGCACTTGACAGGTACTTGCAGGGCCACCCTCCTTAAAATTTGAAATGCAATATATATAAAATGAAATAAAATGAAATAAAATGAAATAAAATAAAAACATTATAAAGAATGCCGCTTTATCGACTAGAGATTCATTGAGACATTGCCAAAATTCTTCACTTTATCAATTATCATTAAGTTGAGCACATTCTATATTGACAAGGAAAGAAGCATTAAAATTGTTTTCTTGTCTTTTACTTCAATACATTGCATTCATTTGAAGAGATAACCCAATTCTACAGTCGTTACCTCATATAGCTAGCAATCAAGCAAGCAAGCAAACAAGCAAGAAAGCGAGCAAGCAAGCAAACAAACAAACAAGCAAGCAAACAAGCAAGCAAGGAAACAAGCAAGCAAGGAAACAAGCAAATAAGCAAGCAAACAAGCAAGCAAGTAATTTTACTTGCTAGCCCAGACTTGGATTTTGTTAGCTATCAAGCTGATCTAGGCCTTGCAGACTGAGGATTTCGGATTTTTCCTGAGTACTCATTTATCGACCTCGGTAGGATCAATAACTGAATTGGCTGAACAGCTTGTGGAGAGAGGTTCTGATTGTAGTCTCTCGAGCCGTGGGCCTCTCGGTTCAAAGCCATGTAGATCCGCGTCTAAACCACTCGCCCAAGCAACCAGAGAAAAGGAAAATATAATATGTCAAAATGAATAATGAAAATTACTGTTTACCGGTCTGCTAAAAATAGTCCTAGATGCCGTAGAGGCAGAGTTATACGAAACTTAATAACAGAACACGACGGTTTAAGTTGTAACTTAAAGTTTCACGCTTGATGCGATCTTTAGACAGCTTTGTTGAAAAAATCAATAAGTATATGCATACCTTGATGTTGTTAGGTCGTCTGGAAGATGCCTGGTTGTTCATGTTATTGCGGAAAATTAAATTTCTGTCAACTGGCGGAGGAACTTGAGGCGAATGATCTGGAGAGACGCCACCATAAGTTGGATTATCCATTCCAGTGACGTCATCTTGCATGTCATGGTAATACACTGGTTCATCAGACTGCAACGAATAAAATGCCGAATGACTATTTTCGATGATTAGGAAAGAGGAATCGAGGAACGCAGATATGAACGTGGATTGATAGGATAGAAGAGTGAAGGTATATAACATCATAACACAGTTGCATACAAGCAACAGAGAGCAGAGAATCTGGTAAACCATAGTTCTTGATTGTAACCGAAGGAATGTATCCAGGAAAAAGAGACCGAGGAAAGCAAAGATTAACCTTGGTTTAATGAGATAGAAGGATGAAAAGGTACAACATAATACAATAACATCATAATAACTGCAGAAAACAGGAAGGAATGACTGGCAAACGACACTGATTCATTGGCTGAATAGCATGCAGTTGTCAGTGCAGAAGATAAACAGGGCTGAATAGCATGCAGTTGGCAATTGTGGGTTGAGTAAAAAGCAACATTATGCTTCCATATCTACAGTAATTTAAAACTATATCCATTTAATGATACCTTTCTCTTTCGTTGTCTTCGTCGCAGAACAATGAAAACCAAAATTGCGATTATGATAATGATTACGCCAACAGAGACTACACCATAAATTACAGGCTCTGTTGATGAACTATTATCATTTCCACCCTTGCTTTTCCCTTTATTTCCCGCATTTCCATCAGTCTCATCAAACTTGTACGGGCAATCGATACCAGCTTGCTTCAGCAGCAAACAGTCTTGTTTGTTGACGCATCTAAGGTCTGTTCCTTTTAGCAAGTCACATAAATTAGAGCCAGGAAGTGCTTTATAGTTCAACTGAGGATCCATCGCAACGAAAACGGTATAGGTATGAAATGACAAGACTTTTAGCCAAGCTGCACCTTCAACATAAACATCTTTTGGGATCTCTCGTCGTCGGCGGGAGACAACTAAGTAAAAGAATATTGATTAGTGATCACGATTGTAATAACTGTAATGATAGTTGATAGCATTGATTCACTCATGCAATAATGATGATGATGATGAGGATGATGATGATGATGATGATGATGATGATGATGATGATGATGATGATGATGATGATATGATGACAATGACAATAATGATGATGATGATGATGATGATGATGATGATGATGATGATGATGATGATGA
This sequence comes from Catostylus mosaicus, assembly GCA_964019065.1. Classification (NCBI taxonomy): domain Eukaryota; kingdom Metazoa; phylum Cnidaria; class Scyphozoa; order Rhizostomeae; family Catostylidae; genus Catostylus; species Catostylus mosaicus. The sequence continues at coordinate 7,217,570 of OZ025197.1, forward strand.
TGATGATGATGATGATGATGATGATGATGATGATGATAATAATGATAATGATGATGACAGTGATGATTATGAAAGGGACGATGATGATGATGATCGCGATTATTTTAATGTTGTAATGAGACATGATAAAGAGGCTTGCGATTGTTCTTTTAAAATAAAGTCAATAAATTTCCATCATGAAAACGTTGAAAAAAATTATACCATTTGAATCAAACAGAGAATTCAAAGTCTGTCCCGCTTGTCTTCTTCCTTCGAAAATTGATTCGAGGTATCCTTCGATTTTGTATCTGTTTTCAGGACGTGATGCAACTGGGTATGGCAGCAGCATCAGAACCGGCACTTGGTTAACTTTGGGTATGCATCTGAAACAGCAGAATGACAGATTCAAATGAGATTTGCTTTGGTGGATAGGTAAGCGCATGCAGGGTGGCATATTTAATGCCTTTACAAAATCCATTTTTCCACAAAGAAGTTGTTTCAAATAGACGTGAGCTGCCATCCAACAAAGCTTCATAGCAAGCCGACACTTCTGCGAAATTTCTGCAGAACAAATGCGAGACTTCTGCTATGCATCCACACCAGTCCTGTGAGAATTCTGCAGAGCAAGTGTGGGAATGATGCTAGGCACGCATAATAGTCCTGCAAACATTCTGCAGAAAAAAAGCAGCAATTCTAGTCCTGCGAGAATTCTGCAGACCAAAAACGCTGGTTTGTTTGCAAGGCACCAAAAGAAACTCTACGTGGAAACAGTCATGCGGGACTTTTGCAGAAAAAGTGCAATTCTGCCGCAAAAACTCTGCAGTACATTCGAAGCACTATTCCCAAGCTTCTGAAAAGTGTTACAGCGTTTTTGGGAAAACCCTTGATGTTCGCATGATAGGAGCTATGCTGGACTTCAAGAGGGGGGGGGGGGTTTCTTTCGGAGCTTTTGGAATGGAAAAGGAATAAAAATGACTTGTTCACACCTGTTCGCAACCTTGAAATGGCTGACGCAGACATCAGTTGAAGCACAAATCGTTTTACTGCATATAGTTGGATCTCTGTCACATTTTGGTCCGGATAACCCATTGGCACAAACGCAAACTCCGTTAACCAGTTTGTAGCCAGTCTGACAGGAAGGTGCTGCAAGGGACAAAATGCAGAAACATAGGTGAGCGAGTTCGAGACAATAGGGAGCAGATTAGTTAAGAAAACCGCCATAAAATCTAGCAAAGTTGACAGTTTCTTCGTGTACCGTAAAAAGAACTCAAAATGAATGAATGAATGAAAGAACAAATTAGCGAATGAATGAAAGAATAAATGAATAAATGAATTAGTTAATGAATAAATGGATATGAATGATGATTGAATGGATGCATGAATAAGTTAATGAATTAATGAATCTTTGAATTACTAAAATAATGAATGAATGAGTGAATAAATGATTGAAGGAGTGAATTAACAATAGAATGAGTTAAAATAAACTAAAATACCATGAATAAAAGAAATCTTTACCCTCGATCCTAACAATAAACGTTTTCTCTATCAAATGAATTGGTTTTAGTTTATCTCTGCACATGATTGGGATGTTGTAAACACTTTTCACTTTATAATCCAAATCCCCTTTTCTGTTCAGTTGGAAGTTCTGGTCAATATAGAACTTGCTCTTTACTTCAACGACACTAGCGGAATTCGAATATATACTACACGTGTATGTGTGGTATTGAACCGGACCTCTATTCTTTTTGCAGATGTCTTTCGATTCTGGGTGGTCTGGATCTTCGATGGCTATACGACCGATTTCAGTTTTAGAAGGAGATTTCTCGGGAATGACCGGAATAAAATCCAAAAGACAGAGGTTGACCGGTCTTTCATCTACGTCTAAAAATGAGAAATAAGAACATGCGTATAATGCCTATTAGTTATTTTTAAGTTCTTTTTTTATTCCAATAAAAATTTTTTTTATTCCAATAAAATACTACAATATATATTTACGGTCGACACTACTTACAAGAATTACTTTACATTACCTCTGGGACGAATACCCCCGGGGAGCAAAGGGCTATGTCTACCCCAAGGGGATTAACATACATAAAAGATCTTTTAAACTGAAACTACAAAGCTAGAAACAACACATACGGATAATATAAACGATTGGATACTTAGATCTGCTTCATATTAGACGTCAGATCGAGGTGGTTCAGTTCAGTTCAGTTCATAAAATGAAACTAGTGAAACTTCTCCTAGAGTTTCTATTAGTTATTATGTCTATTATGTCTTAGGGCAGTTTGGGCATATAACAATCCCTGCCTTTTTGTACTTAGCTTTTAAAGTTAAACCTTTCTTTCCTCTCAAATAACTCCTTTCAAATACCCAAGAAACCTTTTCGGAAGATTCTCCAAAATTATCCACTTTATAAAAGATGACCATTACCAGACATGCTCGTTTTGGGTGTATATAATTCAATTGTCGACAAATTTTTTAATACCAACTCAAAAGTTAGCCTGACCAGTAATTCCCAATCTTAACCCTTTCATCTCGGAAGGCACCAAAGAATTCGTGAAGACTATTCGCTCCAAAATTAGCAATTCTTGCACCCCCCTTGCAACCCGAGCAGATTCCTTTGATGTTATTATACAGCTGTATAATCACCAGGGGGGGGGGGGAAGGGTTAACACTGGAGAAAAAAGGTGTCCAACAAGGTCAAGTAGAAATGACCATGCCTGGCATTACCTACTGAATGCCTAAAAAATTACCGTTAGATTAGAGATGTAGCAGCAGAAAAATTCGAAAAATTGAATCTGGATACTCACTACTAATATGGATAACGAATGATTTCGTAACTCGAACGCCTTCACTGTTCGTTGATAAAACAGCAACAGTAGTTGAATTTGAAGTTTCGTAGTCCAAAGGTTGGTTGTAAACAAGGACAAGTTTTGTACCCACAACTCGGAAGGGTTTTCGCGCATCAGTGACAAGAAAAGTGTAACTGCTAGATGGACCATTAACGACTGTAAGTGTGCCAATTTCTGTTCCATTAGCGGCATCTTCAGAGATGGTGTTTGATGAGAGAGTAAAGTCCCAAACAGGTTTGACGGCACTTGCTGAAAAGAGTAAAAAAACAACAAGAGATGAAAATATTGTGCAGATTTTGTCATACGCAGAACGTGCGTTTAATAAAAAAACGACAAAGTTGAGGCCCCCCTGAGTAGCTTGAAACTGAAACGTTTCCAGAAGATTTCGAAATCGAAGTCCATAGTTCTTAGTCGTCTATTGGAAAATCCTTAGCAGATGTCCTGGGAGGAAAACTTCAGCTTTGAGGCATTCTGTTCAATTGACTACTCCCGCTGCTGAACTGTAGAAATACAAAAATTAAACAACAAAAACTAGGTAAAGAGACCATAAAATGATCGTTATTAAAATCAACATATCGAGTTTGAAGAAACAGTGGTGATCCCATATCTGCAAACTAAAATCAAACAGTAAACTAAAGACTTGACTCCAAAATTTGAGGTGAATTTTAATATTGAATTAACTTATTCAATGTAAAAAGAACTTGCATGATTGATTCGATTTTAGATTTAATATGAATTTATTTATCTATGTATTCATTCATTTAAATTTATTTACATTTCAATTTGTTTTTCTCAGAGTTATGAAAACATTACGGTAACGCAGTCACTAGCTGGAGGAAGGGCTGATAACCACAGAAACTCCTATACCATTCCTACTTTCTATTGTCTAGGCGGAAGGTTTGCCTTCTTGCGTGTCCTTGTCCGGGAGAAGGTTAACAATTTTTTTTGGAGTTTGGTTTATCTATTAAAGAATGGGCCCCTCGTAAACCAGCTCTCACGCAGAAGGGCCCCAACCTCCTATATACATGAAAATGGAAATAAAAATAAAAATGGAAGTAAAACTGAAATAAAACTCAAAATAAAAATGAAAATACAAACCTTGCACGTTGATTGTAACAGTCAATTCAATAATATGAATCGGCTTTAGAATATCTCTACACATCAACGGCACTAGATATTGACTTTTTGCCTTGTAATTGAAGGTGGTGTTGCCATGAACGACGAGGTTTTTATCGACGTAGAAATCCTGTTTAACCGACGAGGTATCAATGATATTTGACTCAATTTCGCACGTGTAATTCTGTGATTGTTTTAAAGACGGAAATGGCTTGTCACATATCCCTTTGCTTTCCTTATGATCTTCATCTTCAATGAAGATTTTTCCAATTATTTGGTCCGTGTTTGTTAGTTCCTTCACAGTCTTGTTACCAGAAAGACACATTTTGATTGGTCTCTCATTGACATCTAGAAAATAGATCGCAATGTGGAAAATATGGACTAAGAATCGTCATGTCTCCAGTTGGTAAACGGAGCAAGTTAAAAACGAGAATAAAGGAAGATGAAAAAGTGGAAATAGAAAAGAAGAAGATAAGGCTGATAGAGGAGAGAAAAGTTATTAAAATAGGAAGCACAAGAGGAAGATAAAGTCAGCCAAGAAAGGAAAGCGAGAAAGGAAATTGAGAAGAAAAAATATGTGAAGATGACGAAGAATCGGAAGAATAAATCGAGGTAGAACTTAAAAAGATGAGAAAGGAAGAAACAGAGGAAGAAGAGCAAAAGGAAAATGAAGAATGATTGCAAGTTTTCCTGAGTATAACTTTCCTTAGTAGCAGAAAGAAGAAGAGAAATGAGAAATAAAATGAAGGAGGAAAAGATACCACAACACGACGACGAAGAAGAAGAAGAAAAGGATGCAGATGAAAAAGAGGAATAATGTGAAGAAGAGAAAGTGTGAGGAAAATTATACAAAAGATATCCATTACAGAAAAAGATGAAATAGGAAGGCAATTGAAATAATTAAGACCATCAAAAAAATTGAAGTGACGATAGAAAGTTTATTTAAAAATGAAAAGAAATATTACTTGTGATTCTAATTTCAAATAATCGTTGAACAGTCGTTCCATCTGAATCAACAACAAGCACACCAACACCAGTAGAATTCGTTGTCTCGTAATCAAGTGGCACACCAGTCACCAGAATGAGGTCATTCCCTACTATCCGGAATGGAATAACCTCAGGGTGCACCACAGCAAATCTGTACGTTTTTCCAGCATTCGGGTTGATCACAGAAAGTGTTCCAATCTTTGTACCATTTAAAGCATCCTCAGGGATGGTATTAGATGACAAGGCTATGTCCAAGGTTAGGCGATGATCGCCAGATGCTAAAACAAGAATGGGGAATGTCAGAAATGTCAAAGAAAATTGTATGAAAACAACGAGTCTCACGACTCTAGCCAAGTTCAGTTCGTTGTATTGCGTTAAATTGAACTGAGCTGAGCAGAGCTGAGCTGAGTTCCGTTGAGTTGAGTTTGAGTTGAGTTGAGTTGAGTTGAGTTAAGTTCAGTTTTCATTCACTACATTCTTCAACGTCGTCAAAAGATGTGTCTTCGAACACAATGAGTTGAGTTGAGCTACGTTGAATCACGTTATGTTGCAGTGGGTTGTGTTGAGTTGAGTTGAGTTGAGTTGAGTTGAGTTTAGTTGAGTTGAGTTTGAGTTTGAGTTACGTTGAGTTAAGTTAAGTTTTCATTCACTACATTCTTCAACGTCGTCAAAAGATATATCTTCGAACAAAATGTAAAATTTAACATACCTAGAATTCGAACTCGACATGTGTACTGTGCACTAATTACAGGGCCTTGGTACCTTTCGTATAAGTTGTTACGCAACCGCACTAGCATACCATCATCGGTGACATTAATAGGCAAATCATAGACATCTTTTACAGATCTGTCTACAGTCTGAAAAAGAAAGACGATGGGATTTACATTAGGATGCTTTTCCAAATCGCAAAAAACATAATCTAACATATTGTTAAGGTCTTTCTGGCAGACACTCAACATTTGATGAAAACGTTGAATAACGTGAAGACAGTATGCTAGATTCTGTTCTTCTTTCATATCGCGCAGATTTTAAAAGTTTGCAATATAAGTGAACTGTTAAAGATACCCTTGATTTTTTAAATTACATGGTAAAATTAGTAAACTGAAGCCGAAAAAAGGAGGGACGGAGAAAATCTCAAAAAGAAGTCTGCTTTCGTAGCAATCATATCATTCCCTTATTGCGATTTTTTGTAGAGCTTTGTAAACAGGGTTGTTTGTATCTTCCAAAGTCTAAAGCACTAGGCAGGTTTTTGAAAAGAAAGCTTTTCGGGAAAATTTCACCTTGGATGTCTCGTTGGTAGAAATCACGGGGGCATCTTGCTAAGTTAAAGCTAAGTAAAAACAATGGATAATTCATGTGAACAAATAGCGTACTTACCCCCGTCTTAACAATGTACTTCTCCCCAGCAACCTTGAATGGAAAACTGGGGCCAGGTGACGTCATCGAAACAGTGAGCAACTGCTTAGGGTGTGATTCCAACCCAAGCCTCGTTTCCTTTTCATACTTTTCGTTATCGGGATCATATGGTTGGAAAGTCCAGATGACATATCCATTCGAGGCAGCCTCGTCTACGAAGATTTCGTGCGGGCAAGGGTTTGCAGGGCTTTCGTTAACATCTAGAATAAATTGGGAAATTAACGATGGGATCTGTGTACAGGGTACGCATCATAGCATCGGCGTGGCATGGGCAATAAAAGTGGTTCGACGTCAATTTCACTCCAAAGAGAAGGGCTGAGAGGTTCTTAGTCTTTAATTACTAGGGGGGTGGCTATGGCTCTTTCATCTTCAGCGAAAAGTGGCTATTTTCGTAGGAGTGGCAAAGGCTTAAATAGCTTGATTCATTTTAAGTTTAACATTTGCAAGGCTTCTTTGTTTTAACATTGTCAATTATAGTACCCCCTCGCAATCTGACCAAAAACATCAGTTGCTACTGTAGAATTGTCTTATCACCGGGAGTAAAAGGGTCTCCCTCCTTCATCACGCAAAAGACGATGTAAATTTACCTGTAACGTTAAGAATCATGTCTTTGAATATTGTAAACTGGCTGTAATTAGCAGACACCTGCTCAGAACATCGAACTGTAACAAGATGCTGCCGTTGCTTTTCGAAATTTAAAGGTTGCCTCGTTTTCAGCATCATTGTCGCAGAATCCACGCGGAAAAGGAGGCTCTCGGTTTCGTTGTAAACAACATTGCATGAATATGTTTGACCGATGTCTGGATCTCTTATGGTCAATTGGCCACCTACAGCGTTTTTCTTGTTCTCAGGGATTGAATATAATGTAACGTCGAAAGCAGTAGGCGGCTCGTTAACATCTGAAAGGAAAATTCAAATATTGATGATGTTTATCAACATATTTCCTTGTTGGGAACTGGTGGATGGCTTTAACAGACCCATTGCAATTGAGATATCACTATTCAGAATTCCTTAAACAAAAACTTATTTTAACTTGTTTGAATATCTGTAGATATGATGGGGTCTTTGCTAGAATTTGACTGATAAACAAAAAGCTAAGCCAAATTTTCTATTATATAGTAAAAACTATTTTAATAAACTGATTTACAGTCTGACAAAATTTATCATCGCATGATAAAACGGAACGTGCTTTCCTAAAAATGCCTATTTCCACAAGCAATATCGTCAGATAGTGATTTGAATTTTCATTCTCTTTCGAGTGTCGAAAAAGAGTCCTTCAAGTGGGCAACATTTGTATTGTTTATCATGCACCTTGAGTTATATCAACAGCTTTGAGTTATAACAATAACTATTACCATTCCGTTGAAACAAGCCTGGTGTACCCTGGCCAGCTGCTATGAAACGGTGAACTGGTTAGGTACCATTCCTACAAAGGACATTTGAATGGGTGGTCGGTAATCAGGGCCAATTATATTCATACCTGTTACATCGATGTGAAATGATTTATCCGTGAACAATCGGAATTCATCACTGCAACGCAACGAGACGAAAAGGGTTTTCGAAGAACCTAGAGCCTCGTAATCCACCCTTTGATTACCAGCAACGAGGTTGAGCCCAGAAATGGCGAGATGCAGCGAGTCGCCGCTAATGATCTGGCACGTGGCAGAAGAGTTGAAATCAGGGTCAATGACTGTTATAGAACCGATGACTGCTCCAGGGGGGCTGTTCTCCGCAAGGGTCGTTGAGGTAAGGAGAATATCTGTAGGTGCTTCGTTTACATCTGAAAAAGGAGGGAGAGGTTTGGTACAACAAATAAAAGTAAAAACTGCTGGTCGCAAATAGAAAACTTTTCTTACATTAAACATGGTTGTGAGTGGAATGAATTCTAAAACAATGGACAATAGTCTTCAAATGTGGAAATTACACACGTGGATATTACCAAATGTGTAATGCAGCTGCTGTTGTTGCTGTTATAGCAATACTCGATATCCAGTCCAAATATCTCAACCAGAAATGAATATTCCGAGTGGCCTATAGTTGGTTCCCTGCATTACCGATTAATTGTACACCCCTCTCCCTATCATTTGCATCTTTATCAATGGCAATACACGGGGGATATAAATTAGTGCGACGTAAGCTCGTTTACCTATTTAAAGATCAACATATACTAACCGATAATGGTGATTTTAAATGACTTTTCAAGCGATAGTCCGCCATCATCTGTCACACTTAACAACAAATCGATCCCTTGCATAGTTTCGTAGTCTAGCCTCGATCTTGTGACGAGATACTTATTGCTAGCTCCTCCAATTTCAAATGGAGAATTTCCAGGTGACTTCACTTGAAATGTTAGCGACCTCGTATTGAGATCAGGATCACGTGTCAAAAGTTGTCCGACAGTGGATCCGATTGGTGCATTCTCCTGAATAGATGAGCGGGTGAGTGTCAAGTATTCAGGCTTTTCGTTGCGATCTGCGAAAATAAAAATGTTTTGTTAGACACAACTATTGTCATACACAAGATTACCACATGCAATTACTCGTGAAATGAGATAGGGTAAAAGGGGACTATCAAAATAATATTGCTCGTAATAATGGCCACCTTAAATTAGAAATCTCTTATCCGGAGGGTAACGGAGCGAGTAAGGGGGGTACAAGGGCCGAGGTGTCAGCAATAGCATTTGATTTTGTTTGGATAACAGTTACTGCTAATCGAGATAAAAATAAGCATCTTCAAGGTTAGCATAAGGCAGTATTCTACGCTAGGAAAGAATACAGAAATCTATAAACATTTGACAAGGTTGACATAACATAAATTGTTATCTAAGCTAGCGATGTGCCTCCATACCTTAATGTTAAACAGATCTTATGATCTGAGGGGACACCATTCATAAAGAACTAAAATGAAACTGAAATGGTATCCTTGGCGACTTTGAGTTCCCTTGGAAGTGAGTTCAACGCTCAAATTTGTAATAAAAGGGTAATGATAATATATATTGCCATTATAACACCTAAAGCGGCAATGATTATGAATGGTGATATTTTTAATCACACTTCTTTCAAATATGTTGTAATAACTAACAGGTTTTTATTGTCTTTTAAAGAAATTATCACTGTGGAATTACTCAAAAGCAATTTCAAACACATTGTATGTTGATAAAACGCTTCTCAACTAGGAAAAACTATCATAATAAAACTATGCGCGGCTACATAACAGCATATTATGGGCGGGGAATAATACTTTGGCTTTTCGTTGCAATACAGGTGATACGCTCTTTTTTTACGCCAATTTTTTCCAACAAAGCTGGAGGTCACATGCTCCTTCGCAGTGACATGTGATGTCATCTGACCATAATCCTCTGCGACACTTTCCTCATCGAAAATCAAGAGTTTTGAGGTTGCGCAAGAGTTTCTTGCCTTTCCAAGGCTGGTATGCCATTTGTTTCTCTTCAGCTAATGAAGCGGACATCGGAGAATAACATATAACTAAAACTAACAGCGCTTAGTAATGGAAGAGCCAACTGTGCCATTGCTGTTTGCCAGCAGCTGTCGCGCATGACAAGGTATCTAAGCTATGACGTATTAGAGCTGGCCAGTCAGTGTATCGGGCTAGCTCCTTCGTCGCGCGCAATAATAAAATATTACGTTGAATTTACCTTGAACTTTGATGATAAAATCTTTTGAAAATGAAAGCGGAGGCGCACCAGTGTCTGTGCACGTGACAGCA